>PVKA01009865.1:0-66599 GCA_004027165.1 Ctenomys sociabilis
GGAGAAAAGAGAAAAAATGAATTATGTACATATATGAATTCTCCATAATTATCACAATGTACAGCAAACATGTACTAATAAAAACAAATAAAAAGCTATGTGACATAAAGGACATAATAAAAGATATGCAAGAACATAAGGAGATAATAAAAAGAAAAAATTGTGAGAATAAATCATTCAATAAAAGAAAACCTTTGAAACTTTTTAAATGGAAAGCATCATCAATATCCCAGGATCAAGCTTAAGACAGAGTGTCCAGGCTTCAATATAGGTAGATATTTACACAAGAATAAAGAAAAAAATATGAACAAAACTCAACCCTACTGGGAAATGAGTAAAAAACAAACTGAAGAGGGCAATGAAATACAGGCTACAAACAGAAAATCTATTAATTAAAACAATCTCAGACAATTTACTCCATCTTGAGAAATATGCCAACATTCAGGTACAGGAGGAATTTAGAAACTCAGATATGGGAAGAAATGAACCTCCCCAGATTACACTACAAAATTTCAAAGCACAGAACAAAGAAAGAATATGAAAGGTGCAAGATAAAAACTCCACATCACTTGTAAAGACAAGACCATCTGAACAACAGCAAACTTCTCAGCAAAGACTTTAAGAGTGGAAGGGTAATGAATGATGAAACTACATAACTGTGTTCAATAAATTCATCCTTCATAATCAAAGAAGAAATGACATTTTAAGGTAAGCAGAAACTACAGGAATCACTATGCGGGCATAATACAACAGTTAGAGGAGCACCATACAGAAAAAAGAAGAAGAAAAAGAAACAAGCAAATGACTAGTAGGAAAGAATCAAGAATCAGAAGATCAGCACAATGTAAGAATATATCTGAATGTAAATGAGCTTAAATCTCCAAATGAAAGACACCAGTTGGTGCACTGGAATTAAAAAAAAAAATGATGCAACATGTAAGAGTGACACTTCATCATTGAAGATATACACTGAAAAAAAAAAAATGGCAGTCCTAGTAAATGGATTCCAAAATTTTGTAGGAGTACCTATACTCAGGAAACAACACATTTCACGTCAAGATATAAAATACAAAGAAATTCAATATATATTGGAAAGGGGAATAAGCCACCAAAAAATAGAACAATAACAAATACATATGCCATATACTTCATAAAGAAGCACATCTAGATACTAAGAGAGAAATCCTAATATAATAACAATGGGTGACCTGAACACAATACTCTCACAAATAGATAATGTAGACTAAGATTAATAAAGAAACATCTAAGTTAAAAAGTTACATATCAAATGGACTAAGAAAATATCCACAAAATATTTCACGCACATAATTCATAGTCTTTCCAAAAATCCATAGAAATTTCTCCAAAACAAGATATTATTTTCAGCCATAAAGCAAATGTTAAATAAAAAACTGAAATAATCTCATACAGTATCATGTCAACAAGAGAAATTCCTAAAGCTATATGAACTTTCACATGGAGATCTAATAATACACCTTTGAACTAGCAGTCAGTGCAGAAATTAGGGCAGAAAATTTTTAAATCTTAGAATGAAATAAAATGGAAATATAATGTGCCAGAATGTAAGTAAAAGAAGTTCTGACAGAAAAGTTTATAGCTAACAGTGTCTACATAAAAAAACCAAGATATTTCAAGAAAACTAATAACATATATCAAGATCTTTCAGACACAAGAGAAATCAAATAAAAACCTTATGGAAGAAAGAAATAAAAATGAGAGCTTAAGTTAGTCAAACAGACTAAAAGAAGAATACAAAAAATGAGAAGAGGAAAACAGGAAAAGAGGAAAGAACAGGATAAAGGGAAAAAAATCAAATTAGTCATACTGTTAGTATCTTTTAGTTCACTGAAAAGGAAGGTTAAATTAAAAAAGTGAAACAGGTGATTCGTTGAAAAGCAACATAACATTGTTGCTCTTTTGGCAAAATTATGTAAAAAGCACAGACAAATGGGAATATTACAAAACAGCAAACAAAGGATATTATATTGCATACAACTGAAATCCAGAGGATCATTAGGAACTATTTTGAAAACATACTCCCAGAAATTAAAAAATTTAAAAGAAATGGATAAATTCATAGAGACACACAACCAATCAAAATTGAAGCAAGATTATATAGAACCAAAGCAGACAATAAAAGGCAATGAATTGGATGAAGTAGTGAGTCTGTCACCAAAGAAAAGCCTAGAACTGAATGAATTTACTGCTTAGTCATAACAGACCTTTAAAGAACTAACAGCAATGGTCCTGAAAAAAGTTCCATGAAATAAAAAAGAATGTTTTCAAAGTCTTTATAAATATCTGATATCTCCCTGATTGCAAACATTGATACAGACCCAATTAAAACGTGATAAAAATTGATGAATTGATGATAAATAAAAATCTTCAATACATTTCTTACACAGAGATTTCAAGAAGACATTAAAAATATCATAGCCATGACCAAAGTGGGTTTCATCTCAAAGAAGCAATGATGGTTCAACATAAACAAATCAATGAACATAATGAGATAAATACATAAATAAAATCAAGGATACAAAATATTCACATGATCATCTCAATAGATGCAGAAATACCCTAGAAAATTCAACACTTTTAAGAAGCAGGTCACCTCAACGTAATAAAGGCTAAACTACATAATAAAGGGTATACTAAACTTATGATCAATATACTCAGAGGTGTAAATATGTAAGCATTTCCTATAACATCAAGAGGACGAGAGTATCCATTCAGTAGTCCTATAGTACTTCAAATTTTAACGAGAGCAATTAGGCTAGAGAAAGAAAGAGAACACAAATAGGAAAGAAAGAAGTCAAACTATTTTTATTTTCAAATGGAAGAATATTTTACTAGATCATAAAATTCAATCATAAGATCTTTAAATCTGATGAATAATTCAACAAACTGTCAGGATATAAAATCAACACATAGGAAAAGTCAGTTAATTTTCTATATACTGATGAAAAAAACCCTGAGAAAGAAAGCAGGGAAACAATTCCATTCACATTTTCTAGGGTACCTAGAAATTAACCTAAACTAGGAGGTTAACGATGTCCACAATGAAAGGTATTGAATACAGAAGAAAGTTATCTTGTATGGTAATACACTGGCAGAACTAATTTTGCTAAATGGCCATATTTCCAAATGCAATGTACAAATTCATTGCTACCCTGAGCAAATTACCAAGTATTCTTCAGAAAAAATAGAAAAAGAAGTCTTTAAGTAATCATGAAAGACCAAGAATAACTAAAGCATTCCTTAGAGATGTGTACTGGTGGAAATACAATACCCAAGTTCAAAATATATTCCATAGCCATGGTAACAAAACCAGCATGACAGCAGGATAAAAATAGAAACTCTGACCAATGAAATAAGGTCAGGTAAGGTACCTTACCTTATGTAAGTTTGTTTGTACCTAGAAACAAACTTACATAAATTATAGTCATACTATTTTTCACAAAGGGAGCAGAAACTTGTTAAAGACATACCTCTTTATCAAATGATGCAGGGAAAACTGCCTTATGCCGAAGGTTCAAACTAGATCCCTATCTCACCCTACATAAAAATCAATACAAAATAAATTAAAAATTTATCAAAAATCCAAATGTAAGACATGAAACTGAAATTCTCATAGGAAAATATGTGGGAAACACTTGAAGCCATAGATATATACAGAAACTCCCTGAATGGGACTCCAATGACACAATAAATAAAAGCAAGAAACAATAATTGGGACTAGGGACAAGGCTCAGTAGAATAAGTGCTTCCCTGGCAAGCACAAAAGCCTGAGTTCAATCCCTGGTTCCACCAAAAAAAAACAAAAACAAAAAACAATAAGTGGCACTACATAAAACTAAAAGCTTCTTCACAGCAAAAGAAATAATAAACAAAGTGAAGAGACACAGGGGCTAGCCAAATAGCTCAACAGATTAAAGTGCCTGCAAGCAGGCAAAGGGGCCAAGGGTTCGATACTGGGCCTGCCTGCCAGGCCAAGCCCAGGGCACACTGAGACAGCAATGGAGACTGGGCCTTGAATGTTGATGAAGGATCATTAGCGAGTAAGAAATAAACAAGGGAATGGTGAAATTGAAAGTGAGATGGAAGGTCAAAATGATCTTTAATATATGTTATAAATATTTGAAAAATAAATCTATTCTTCTGTATATGTGCCAATTAAAAACCACCTCTATCAAACAAGGTTCCAGTTTCTATTTGAGCCTTTTTTCTATCATTTTTCTATTATTTATTTATTTTTTGTACCAGGAATCAAACTCAGGACCTCATGCCTGCTACATAGGCACTGTGCCACTGAGCTACATCCCCAGTGCTTATACTATTTATTTAGTACAGGGTCTCATTATGCAGCATGGACTCAGCTCGGACTTGTAGTGATCCTCCTGTCTCAGCTTCCTCAGTGCTGGGCCTACAGGGAGCACCACCACACCTGGTTTCTGTGGCCGACACAGCATGTGGTACTGGGGATCGAACCTGGGGCCTATGCCTGCCAGGCAGGCACTTAAACTGCTGAGCTATCTCCCCAGCCCCAGAACTTACAACATTTTTAATTTCCACTTTTAGTTCTGATTTTGTATGTAATTGACTAAAACCTTACTTTACATTTCCCATCCATAGTAAATAATTATAAAATCTGAATATGATGCAAAAATAAACTACCTACAGTAAAATGAATAGAAGCAGATATCAGATGGGTAATAGCTATTTGATTTAAGGAGAAAAATATAAGAAGCTATACAGGGGGGTTTCTACAGTACATATGCAGCTCTTACCCAATTAAGTGCATTGTTAATGGGCCACTGTGGTAAATACATGTAAAAACTGGTGGGCAACTCTGTATGCTAAAGGGAGGAATACTGTAAAATTCAATTGTAATCTCAGAAATAAGAAAGAAAAGTAGAAGTTTAAAGCAGTTCATATACAGACAATTGAAATGGAGAGAGCGAGAAGGGGCCAGGGATTTAGCTCAAGAGAGTAAGCATTTGCCTGGCAAGTACAAGGCCCTGAATTCAATCCCTAGTTCTGAAAAAAAAGATGTGGAAACACTAGCTTTGCTGTTCAAAAATTAAAAGTTTTCAGTTCAAGCCAGCCAAGGTTACCTAGTCATACAAAGGAAATAATAGCTATTAGAGAAAAATAACAACATAAATTTCTATAATTTATTATTATAGAAGATATAGATCAGTGCCAACTGATGTACAAAAATGAAAAAAGCAAAACACAGTCTCAAGAGAAAATCAGTTAACTGAATAACCCACTGAAAGTGACAAAAAACTGAAATTAGCTATTATAACCATTATCAATTAAGTAAGAGAAAATATGATTATAGTACATGAAACCTTCAATAAAAAATTGGAAGACTTAGCAAAAAAGTAGAAACAATGAAGATGACCCAAACAAAATATAGAAATTGAAAACTTCTGAAATTCTCTATATAATGAATTTTTACTACCACTGTGTACTTCAGTTAATCTATTTTTAAACTTAATCAGCAGTCTAAAACACAGATAACTTTTAGGTCAAGGAGGAAGGAACAAGTATAACTCATATTTGAATGTATAATACTCTCCAATTCCTGGCATATGTACTCAATATATGAGTGCCATTAATGCATTTGCTGTAAAAAATAGAAGGTGTATAAAATAATACATCAATGAAGAGGTATTTAACATTCACAAAACAATGGTCAACCTTTACAGTGTGTTAATGTTGAAAAAAAATGGTTAAAGAAGAACTGCCAAGGAATGCTATTATAACAAAACACTCTTTTCCTTTAGTTAATCCAAGTTTTTTGAGAGTATACAAAATGTATGCTATAAAGTCACACATATAATTGATTATTAGGGTTTTTTGTTATTTATAAATACTTTATGTATATTTTTCCAATTTTGAGTAGTCATTTTTTCATTGGCAATGTCTAAAAGGTACATGAACATATAGTCTTATCACTGATTCAAATCTAGATTTGCAAATAATTGCTACTTTGAGGACTTGTATAGCTATAAAAAGGCAAACATTATTTTCTTTATTTGTTAATATATTTTGGACTCATTCATAGTGATCTTCCTGTTTTCAGGCCTCCCCAGTGCTGGGAGTACAGGAATGCTCCACGATGCCTACCCTATCTCAGTGGCTATCTCAGTGCACCAAGGGACTGGGCTGGCATAGCATGTGGTGTAGGGGAACAAACCCTGGTCTCTATGCTTGCCTAAGCAGGCACTTAGTCTGCTGAGTTATGTTTCCAGCTCATTTTTTTCTTATGTATTTGGTACAGGGTCTTGCTATGCAGCTCAGACTTGTAGTGATCCTCCTGTCTCAGCCTCCCCAGCTCTGGGATTACAGCCTGAGCCACAACATCTGCACCAGGGGCAGGGCCAGCATGATCATGCGGTGCTGGGGATCATACTCAGGACCTTGTGCTTGCCAGGCATGCTCTTAGACTGCCAAGCAATCTCCCCAGCCCCAAAGCTGACATTTTTGCAAGTAAATTCATTTGCCTTTTTTATGAAGACACAGGGAATTATAAAATAAAATGTTGGGTCTTTCTGTCATAATTTTTATTTTATTTATTTTTGAGACAGAGCTTCTCAATGTATTCTAGGATGGCCTTAAACTTACTATGTAGCCCAGCTGTTCTTAAACTTGAGGCAATCCACCTGCTTCGGCCTCCTGAGTGATGGGATTATAGGTATGTGCTATCATGTCTGACAGCCATTACAAAATTTTATATATTAATATTTCAAATGGTTACAATCCAAATTTTCTAGTGTATTTGCAGAAAGAATTTGTAAAGATCAAAATATACAGTCCTCTTACTGCTACAGCTTTCTATGCTAAGTATAGCATCATTTCAAAACTATTCATAGTGTGTCATTCCATCATTCCTTTAGGTTTCACTTCAAGTTTAATTAGGTTTAATAATTTCAAAGACCATGTTAGATACACATATACAGTTCAAATTGTTTTCAAATCTAATCTGCTATCAAATCTAGGTCAATGATTAGAGAGAACAGACAATAAATCATTAACCAATTTCTTAATCTATAACAACCTCTACTTTGTCATTAGGTTCTCTAGTATATCATCTATATAAATATATAAATGAAAGAACAAGAAACTCCCTTACTATGGTATCATCTCCTATATACAATTTCATGCAAACATCATTCCCATAATTGAAGTGAAGAATATAACTTACACCTTGGCAATGAAGATAGTCAACTGTTTGAGTTATTACAAACAGTACATCACTAGCCTCCTGTTCTGAGAAACATTTTTGTTTGAGAATACGGTCCAGTAGTTCTCCTCCTTTCATCAAGTCTGTAACAAGGTAAACATATCTACCATCATCAAAGACCTAAAAAAGAACATATTGTTAAGATATTATTATCTCTACCGCAATTATAACCCTAAGCATTTAAACTTATGCTTATAGTACTCTGTCTTGACAGTGAACCTTAGGTATTAAAAAAGCATTATTTATTTATAGTAAATCAGGTAAGGCTATAGTATCTTAAATATTTAATTTTTAAAGTTTTGAACTTATAGGTTACAGTTCATTACAATATAAATTGAAAAATTCTATGTTTTTCAAATGACCTCACATTTTTATCACATTAAAGTTATTTCTCTTCCATAAGAGTTTCTTTTTGATAATAAACATTATTTCTCAGGCTATTATCTGGCATATTAAGTTGATATTGTGAACCAAAAAAAAAAAAACATAATGTGTATGTACACATATACACATTCCTAGTACTGATAGGACAGTAGGGACTAGGACAACATTCCTTTCCACCCAATATGTGTTTGACCAATATCGTAGAGCCAATCCTCTTCCCACAATTACCTGTAACCTAAGTAGTGTGAACTACTTGTACTTGAACACATGTACTTGTTGTAAGCCCCTGCCTCAGGAAGATGCAGCATTCTGTAAATGATTCCTGTCAACCTTACCTAGAGACCCAGTTAGATGCATTTGGGCTGGGGCTCCTTCCTTCTTGAAAAAAACCAAAACTGTATATGGGTTTCTATGTCATCCTAGTACCATAATTTTCTCTGCAGGAAACATGTTTCCCATCATAGATATGTGCTAAGCACTTCTAACCATGCTCATCAATAAATGTGTTTTCTTTCATCTATTTACTCTTTGTACAAAAGAACCTGAAATCTATCTACTGGATTCATCTGTTATGTATTATGTCTAGATGCCCCCTCAAAGCTTCATGTGGTTATAATTGGGACTTTTTCAGATGGCTAGCCATAGAATGTGTGACATTGGAACTGATTCATGGTGCAATGCTAGGTTCAAGCGCACTAGGATTAAGGGTGTGTTATCTATCCTAAGTAGTCTGGATAAGTTGAAAGAGGCAGAAAGACACTATTAAAGTCCCTTGTTACTTTTGCTGTGTTTACCTGCAATGAACTGTTTCTTTTCTGTGTTGCTCCTCTGCCATGTGCCACTCTGCCTTGGATTCAGCCAACTATGGACTGAAACCTGTATGAACTATAAACCACATAAACCTTTTTCCATTTAACTTGTGGGTGTTGAGTATTTTATCTATACATTGGTGTATATGCTCACCAATGAAAAAAGTAATTAAGACACTTTCATGGTATATTATCTGCTAAGCACAGAAAGAGACATCAGAAGACATTGACAGATATCAACAGTCTAAAGAAGCCCACCAAAAAGGAAGGTAACTCCCTTCTTGGGAGGTCTCTCTCCCTCTTTTTTCAGTGACCAAGGGTCTTTGAAGATGATCGGACTGTAGAGAAACATTTTGACCTTTTCTAGGGGGCAGGAGGACTCCTGTCAACCATATGGGGATGTATTTTGCTGTTTGTCTTTGCCATATGGGGATTCTCGAGTAGTCACGGTTTCCCATACCTTGAAGGGGTATGGACCTAAACTGAGAAAAGAGAGAGGTAATTGTTAAGTTTTATGTCTTTCCAGGGTACCAAGGAAATGCTGTCAGGATACCCTGGACTTGACAGTATTCTTCAGGCTGGTTTCTTCACTTTTCTCAAGGGACTGGGTCATGTGGACCTAGTCTGCCTCGTGTTTTTTTTTTTTTTTTTTTTTTTTTCCTTTGCAGGGATACAGTTAGCTGCATGCTTTTGTTGCAGGCAGCATAGTTAGATAGAAATATTTTTAGGCAGTCAGGTAGGGCCAGGCCCTTGAAAGAAATAATACAGGAAACAAGAGGTCTGCAACTCTGGGAGGGACTGAGGCTCCTGCTGCCAACCAGACCTAAAGGGCAAACAAATGCTAAAAGAGTAACAACAGGGATTCATATTCTAAATAGGTAGTGATCACCTGAAAAGACCGAAGTGAGTCACTAGCCCAACCCCCAAGGGGAAGAGACCCTGTCCCCTATTCATGCCCGCTTAGTAAGTGACTCACTTCCCCATTCAGTCCTGGGCCTAATTATCTTTACCTGAGCAATGGTGCTTGTAATCCCATTGGTTGACTACAGTTTTGTCGCACCCCACATCCACCTAAGTAAGACCCCTCCTCTAACTTAGTCCTGCATTGTTTTGCCCTATAAAAGTCCCTAAAAGAGACATCTTCCACAGGCAACCCACTTAGGTCCCCCTTCTGTCCCTCTCCGACAGAAGCTTTTCTATCCAATAAAGTTTTTTCGTCAACCTCCGTTTGTTCCTAAAATTCATTCTTTGGTTTTAGAGAACACGAACTCATCCAGGTCAGGTCGGGAGTTTTACTTCCCTGGATCACTCTGAACCAAGGGGACTTAGGTGTTTCTTTCAGCATCATCAGAGATATTCCCAGGGGAGTGTATATGCCCACACTGAGGGTCTGAGTGCCCTGCTGTGTTCTGTTTTTATTCTATCTCCTGAGGGAATTCTAGTTCACTTCTTGTACCTGTCCTGTCCTGTAATCTTGGCTACTGATTCAAATTATTTGGCCTTTTGATGCTGTTCAGCTGAAGGAGGCAGAGTTTAAAAGCAAAACAAAATGAAACCCCAGAAAACTAGTCTAGCATGGATAATGGAAATAAAAATCTGTGGTCATTTTAGTAGGTATAGTTTTCATGGTAGCACAGTTGCCAAGAACAGCCTGTTTTTTCCTTATCCTAATCTTGATTTAAGGCTATTTCCTCCTAGCGCTACTTCTACAATGTTAGTTTGTTCTCCTCATTCTAGTTGGTTTTACTATTGGTATGGTAGCTGTTGCTAAAAGTTTATATACCTTTGTAAACAGATGTACAAACGTAGTTGTATAGTGGTTGCACGGTGAAGTTTTCTTTTTTTTCACAAGACACATCTCTGTTTTTGTCATGATCTAGCAAAAAACAGAAGAGTTGTAGACAAAGAAAGACTAAGAAGATTTGAGGTTCCTATACAAGGGCACAAGATTTAAAAGACTAGTGTTATGTGGACTGCTGATTGTAGTAATTTTGCTTAGTCTGGTGAGGTTTTGCCTAGTGATATGTCTTATTTCCTGTCATTACAGTGCCATCTACTGACTGATCATGGGATATCTGTTAAAGATCAAGTTTTGCAGCAAAAAGTTCTAAGTACCATTTTTGTAAAAAAATATTTGGAGTATAGGAGTTCATTGAATAAAACTACTGCTACCCTCCCTAGAAGAATGACTTTTATAATTTTCCAAGAGGTAATCAGCCAGTATAGCCTCCAAATTCTGGTCTCTGTACAGAATATAAGTTGGGGTCATAGGGGAAGATTCAGTTTCAAAAGAAAGCCAGAATATTGGCATACACCTGTAATTGCAGCACTCAGAAGGCTGAGGCAGGAGGATCACTATGTATATGAGACCAGCCTGGCTATAGAGTGAGTTCAAGGCCAGCTTGAATTACACTGAGACCCTGTCTCAAAAAAAAAAAAAAAATACAAAAGAAAGTGGAACCATCTCACATCTAAGGTCTGATAGCTCTGGCCCCCAGAGGAGCTAAGCTCTACTATGTCATGGCTGCTTTGAGAGCTAGACAGGGTTACAGATTTACAGAAATTTTGGCAAATCTATAGCTTTCACACCATAGAGGATTGTTTGAAAGCTTTCAAAATTTCCCGTCACTGATTTAGAGGGTTCCCTGTAAGACTGCCACACGTAATTTATCAAGAGGAAGGTTCAGTAAAGCTTCCATGACCAAATCCCACAACTTCAGTTCCATCAGGTCATATTGTGGGGCTGAAAGGCTTAGGAGCTATGAGAAGATGCCCTGCAATATTAGCACTAATGGGTTGGGGATGCACCCAAGGACCTGTCAGGATCCCACAATATAGTTTTTGTTCTTTCTGTCAACAAACAAATAATGGGAAATGTCTCATTTAATTTTCTGACATTGTTTGGACAACTCCTCATTCACAGGAAAAAAATTATATTCCAAGGATCACCCAAAGTTTATCATATATTCCCCTTTAATAAAAAAAAAAAAATGGTTCCACTTCTGAAAAAAGTGATATGATCACTCTTTGGTAGCCTAAATTATAGTGTAAAATTTCAGTTGCATATTTATAGTAAGAAATGGAGAAAATGGCCAGAGGTGACTCATATTTAATTTAAGCTTTTGTGACTCTGTACCACAGCCCTGATCTTTGCCCTAGAACTAATCCTCCTTCAGGAACTAGAAGTAGCTGGTGCTGCTGAGAACTTCCTCTTGAAAGTTTCTCTTCCCCATATGCTATATCTCCATAATAACCTGATCAGTTAGTAACTCCAGAAGATAAAGGCCGTGTCCTGAGCCTGACCAGCACCAAGTCTGGGTTTGGCCTACCATAAGGTTTAGCATCACGGAACTCAACATCTAAGCCCATGAATGCCACACTCCTTAGAGAAGTGGCAGGGACCAAGTGTACAATTTGAGTGCACATTTCTTTTTCAGTTATGGCTATTTAGAAAAGCAAGGGAAAATTGTGTAGACATACTGAATATTCTGAAAAATTTGCTGATAGTTTTCATTTGCTTTTGTTCTAACCTGGTGAGATACATAGTTCATCCTGGTGTCTCACTGCATAGCAATGGAAAGGAAAATAATCATAAAAGCTTTAATGTTGGATAATGATGAATACAATAAATGTAGTAAATGCCCTGATGAAAATCTGGTTTCTTTTCAACTCTTATTTGAAGAGGTACTCTATAAATACACTAATTTAGATCTAGATATAAGAACGGTCTGATTATTCTAGGGCAATATTACATTACTCAGTCAGCTCCAGAAATTAGGAGAAAGGTCAAGAAACAAACAGGGCCCATAAGAAGGCACGATACAATTAGTTAATGTGATTTATTTAGTCTTTAAAAACCATGATTAAACAGAGAACAAATGAGAGGTGAATAAGGAAAGATATAAGCTGAAGTTATGCTTACCCTAGTAGACAAGGCTCAGGACAAAGCCCACAGCACAAAGGGAAATCAATACAATCACAATAATAATACAGGCAAGACAGAGAGATTCAAAAGCAAGTGAAGGGGACATTGGGCAAACAAGTACTCTCTAAAGCCAGCAAAACCTTGTCAAGCCTCTCAGAACATGGAAGTACCTTAGCACTAAAGGAGAGACTGCCATTATTTCTGGAAAGGTTAATGTTATCCACTACTATGGTGGCCAGGGAAGAATGCTCAGGCAGTGACTGATATGGCTGAAGGCCCTCTTGCAGCTATTAAGTGTATTTGTATCACCTCACAGAAACTTTAGGTAACTCTAAAAGTAGTGGGAAAACAAATACATATATGGCCGGGCGTGGTGGCGCATGCCTGTAATCCCAGCACTCGGGAGGCTGAGACAGGAGGATTGTTGTGAGTTCGAGACCAGCCTGAGCTACAAAGTGAGCTCGAGGCCAGCCTGAACTGCATAGTGAGACCCTGTCTCAAAAAGACAAAAAAAAAAAAAAAAAAAATACATATATGAGATATTGAGGTGTCTTACTTACTTATTCTTGGGGGTAAGCTTTCATCTCATTTCACAGTTGTTGCAGGCCTTAAAGGAGCTAGCTCTAGACAAGGATGTCCTCCAACAAACCTACTATTCAATAGAGTTTTGGAATAATTAGAGACAGGCAAGAGAAAGAAATAAAAAGAATAAGAATAGATAAAGAAGTTAAACTATCATTATTTGCAGATGACATGATGCTTAATTGGAAGACCCAAAAAAATTCCACCAAGAAGCTACTAAAATTGATACACAAATTCAGTACCCAAAATTCAGTAACATTCCACTATAAAGATAAACACAGTACACAAAATCAGTACCCAAAATTCAGTAACATTCCACTATAAAGATAAACACACTGAGAGGGAAGTGATAGAAACAATACCTTTTACAATAGCACCACAGAAAATGAAATACGTTGTATATCATTTAACCAAAGAAGTCAAAGATCTTTTCATGGAAAATTACATTACTCTAATAAAAGAAATAATAGAGAATTTCAGAAAATAGAAAGATATTCCCTGCTCCTGGATAGGAAGAACCAACATCGTGACGATGAACATACTTCCAAAATTGCTGTACAGATTTAATGCAATCCCTATCAAACTGTCAGCAGCATACATCCCAGACCTAGAGAAATTGTTCCTAAAATGTATTTGGAACCACAAATGACCCAGAATAGCAAAGGCAATCCCGGCCAACAAAGACAAGGCAGGAGGGATTACCCTTCCGAGTTGAAATTATACTACAAAGCTACTGTGATAAAATCAACATGGTATTGGTAATGAGATAGACCTGAGGATCAATGGAATACAATAGAAGATGCAGAGGCCTCTACAAACACATTCAGCCACCTGATCTTCAACAAAGGGGCCAAACACTCTTACTGGAAGAAGGATAGCCTCTTTACCTGGTGGTGCTAGAAAAACTGGCTCTCTAAATGCCGAAAACTAAAACTTGACCAGGTCTATCACCATGCATTAAGCTAAGGTCAAAATGGATTAAATATCTAAACATTAAAAAAGAAACACTAAATTTCCTAGAAGAGAAAGTAGGAGAAACTCTTGAAGATATAGGGGTAGGCAAAGAGTTCATGAACAAATATGAAATCGCATGGGAAACACTTGAAAGAATTAACAACTGGGACCAACTCTTACTAAGAAGTTTTTTGCATGTCAAAAGAAATTACCAACAAAGTCAAAAGACAACCTACAAATTTCGAAAAAAATCTTAACTAATAAGCACTCAAACAAAAGTCTGCTCTCTTGAAATTACAAAGAACTAAAATACACTGGAGCCTTTAAATTCAAAGACCCAATCCAGAAATGGGCATCTGAAATGAATACATACTTCTCAGAGGTCAAAAATAAAGAAGCGAATAAATATATGAAAAAATGGTCCACATAACTAGCCATCCATGAAATGCAAATTAAAACAACACTGTGATACCACCTCAGCCCAGAAAGAATGGCTATCATAAAGAAATCAACCAACAAGAAATGTTGGAGAGGATGTGGGGAAAAGGGAACCCTTCTCCAATGCTGGTGGGAATGTAGACTGGTGCAACCACTATAGAAATCAGTCTGGAGACGCCTAAAAAATCTAGGACTGGAAATTCCATTCCTGGAGGAACTGAAATAGTGATATATGTGTACTTATGTTTATAGTAGAACAATTTGTGATAGCCAAATCTTAGAAACAACCAAGATGTGCATCACATGAATAATGGTGGAAAAAGTTTTGCTATTTTCGTACAATGGAGTATTATTCAGCTATAAAGAATGATAAACTTGAAGCATTTATATTGAAGTGGATGCCACTGGAAGATATACTCATAAGTGAAATGAACCAGACCCACATGTTCAAATATTGTATAGTCTCACTAGTATAAAAAATCAAAAGAAGAAATATAAACAGAAAAATGTAACACAACTAAAAGGAAAGTGAGAACTGGAGGACTGGACAAGGAAGAGAGGGTAAGGAGAAAAGCTGAGAAACAGGACAGGCATAAAGCCATACATTTGTACAAACCAGATGGGCAAGGCAATGATCCCAAGAAACATCATCAGGTTTTTGAAAGTAGCAGGTAATTGGTAGGATTCTCAACCTGACTATCTATATATGCTGATACTTGTGAACCAAGCAACTGCAATGAAGATAGCAATATGTAATATAAGCGTCACACTTGTAATGTTTGTTACTCTGGTTTGCTAAATATATACTTCTTGTCATGACATATCAATTATTACCATACTGTCTCACAAGTAAAAGGTTTTTTTTGTTTTTTAAATGGTAATAAATGAACAAAAGACACAAGAAAAAATGTTATAGGACTGTCCTGCTACAACATTGTATATGGTGGGAGTTCTAAATTTCTGTGTAAAAATATGTGTTTATTCTTATTTTTAACTTTTTTTCTCATATTCTGTAAGGACTTAGTTTAATACATCAATACTTGAGGGAAAATACCTGCTCCACATAATGCCTAAGATGTTTGATATTTAGACTGATAGGGTAAACCAAACTACATATGTTGCAGGGTAATAATCAGCTTCTCTTCTGGAGCATTAACAGCCTAAGTTCATAGATCAAAAATTGGAGAAGGGAGAAGAGAAAGGCTGCAAGATCAGCCAACATTTTGGCACTAGCCTTTCAAGGTCAGTGAAGACTCAGGACATAGGAGAACCTGTACTGTAACATCATGGAACTCAGGTGTGTCCCAAATTTTGTGATTAAGGAGATTATGGAGCCACAGAGGAATGCAATTGAGGATGTAAAGTGTGCCTAAGGAGAGTCACATGGAGAGAAAACGTTCTCTCAGGCTTTCACAGATAGCAAATTGATCAAGCAATGGCTATGACTCATCCACATGGCTGACACAAACAAAGGATCTACAAAGTGCGGTACTGGGTTACAGGATAAATCCTGAGGGGACTTGACTGACTTTATCAGGTAGAAAGGTTACATTTCTTGTTATATAGTTCTTGCTTTATCTTAATTTTAACCAGCCAGCAGAAAAGTATTAAAACGAGGTATGTCAAGTAAAGCCATGTTAATATGCTGAACTGTAAAAGGCTCTAATCAACAACTTCTTAGGATAACCCACTACTATTGTGGACTGCTGGACTGTGTTGGAGTGTTTTGCAGAATTGAGGCACCCATAATATTTAAAGGCCAATATAATACCCATGTCTGACCAGAACAAACAAACAAAAAAGGATGCTATAAAGGAAGGACCATTTTGGATTTGTATATACAGAATAGTTAGGAGAGATATGCAGCAACTTTTGCTTAATTCTATGAGAAAAAGATTACAGTAATAGTGTTTGCACAAGATAACCTGTCTGCTTGTTATATTATAACCACTGGGAAGATAACAATGTAAAATAGATTAATTATTGAGACCGTCCTATTAAAAAAAAAGAAATATGTTTCTTAATGAAATGATTGGGGTCAGACTCCAAATAAAGAAAGCTTCCTTAACACTCTTTGTTTACATCCCCAGAAATTTTCATTTCACAAGTCATTCTGCAAAGAAAAATTATTTCTTGGAAAAAATAAATAAAGTAAAGCAATATTAATATGCGGAGCTGTGAAAGGCTCAAATCAACAACTTATGTGGATAACCTACTACTATTGTGGACAGTTGGACTGTGATGGATTGTTTTACTGAATTCATGCACCTATAGAATTTAGATGCCAATGAAATATTCATCTCTGACAGGACTAAATAAAAAAAGAGGATACAAAGGAAGGACTATTTTGTATTTGTGTGTGTGTGTGTGTGTATCACTGCTTTTGCTTAATTCAATAAGAAGAAAGATTTGTATGAATAGTGTTTGGACAGGATATCTTGCCTACTTATTGTACTATGGAAAACCACTAAGAAGATAACAATCTACAATGTATTAATTCTTGAAACTGTCCTATTAATCAGTTTTGATACTCACTGCTATTTGTTTCTCAATAAATTAAAATAAAATTTAAAAAAAGGAGTTTGCTCCAGAAATTTTCTTTATTCCCACTTTGAACTGACAGTTGGAAGACTTCCTTTTCCAAGCAACCTTTATGGTTTTACCAGAATGCCTCATATCACTAATTAGAAGAGATTTATTGATCCTATTCAGGGTGACTCTAACATTCAAATGTCTGGCAACTTGTGTCCTAGTTGCCAGGATTAAGCCAATCTAATTATGAAGTGTCCGTCTAGAGTTGATCCCCAGGCATGGCATAAAGCATACCTAAGAGAGACTATAAAATCCACTTTAGTAGTCATTTAGTCATTCTGGAAAAGTATCTGAATCTACACTATCATGAAAGCTAGTATTACCTTGAAACAGAAGTGAGGCAGGGGACAAAGCCCATGATTTACAAATTTTGGGTTACAGGGTTGCTGACACAAAACCAATCCACTTGTAATACATCCATTTTATGAACAGTTAAATCACTGGGAGAATGTCTCATACAAGATCTCAGAGCCATCGATGAGACAGTAGCACCTATTTATCCATTAGTAGCAGACCTTTACAACTATTTAGTACACTTTCCAGAAGACACTAACTGGTTTTCTACCTTTGATCTCAAAGGTCTTTTACTTTCTACTCCTGTGGATACTAACTCACAAAACTTGTTTGCCTTTAAATGGAAAGGCACTTACACAATGCTGATCATTCCTCTTCTTATCATTCCTATCATTAAGATACAGGGAATAGACATTGGTATCCAACCCCCAAGTCATACAAAACATCCCCCCCCAAAAAGACGAAAGAACAAGGGACCACAAACCTCATAATCTGTGAACCAGTGGATGACCTCAAGTTTCTTTTGAGAAAATACCAACCTAACCTGTTGAGCTAGATAAATGAAACATTTTGTTCTAAGTAAGCTGTATAGCTGGTCTTACTACTCTCTTGTTTGCCACACTTGAGATCTTCCTCCCAAATTATAATATGACCTCTTTTTGTTTTTCTATTAATCTTGGGATCCTCCTGGTTAATTAAAAAACTGCCTCTTACAGAGTAATTATTTATTATTACAGAGATAAAAAATAATGATTAACATATACCAAACCTTAAATTTAATCACTTTTTTATTTTATCCACAATAGCTACCTAAGAACATGATAGACAGCCTAAATCAGGGGTGGCAAACCATGCCAGAGTAGCCTGTTTGTATTGAATACTACAAGATTTGCCATCACTGTCTGAGATGAACTTGTCCAAAATACTGCCATCCTTGAGATCAATAGATTTACTGCCAGTGCTGGCCATATTTTGTAGGAGACAGATATCATAAATGCCAAGACAGAGGTTATATCTGTTTCTAAATGAATGTAGTTCCTATGTACAAAGTATAATATGTTGTAGTATTCAATATATTATAATTTGGGAGTTCTGTAGATTCAGTACAGAAGCTTGTCAAAAACCCTTCTAAGATCTGTAAGGAACAATCTGAGTCCTGGTCAAATATCAGGAACAGTGGTCTTAATTACTGTCCTAGACATGGCCTTTATGAATGCTTCTTGTAATTCTACTATTTAGCTCTCATATACTTAACCTCTTAGTCAAATTTGTTTCTTCTTGTTTGATAGCCATTAAACTACTAGTGGTGAGCCAAGCTCAAGATCAAAACCCACTTCCACATCCACAGCTCATTAGGAAATTGTCAGAGAAGAAACTTAGCTACTTTGAACTTTTATATGAGACCAGGCAAGAGTTTCCTTGGTTTCCACAAACATTGTGGTTCTTAGTAGAACCAGTCTAAGTACATCAGGGGGGCTGAAATACCATTTCCCTCAACGCACTTGAGTTTGGGCAATATCCCAAGGCCAATCTTCCAACCATTACCTGTAATTTAATCAGACTGGATCTTAGAATAGGCATACCTGCGAAGAGCCCCAGACTCAGGTTGACTTAGGACAATGCTAATCATTTTAATCAATCTTACCTAGAAACACAGTGAAAGGCACCTCAGCTGGGGTGTCTCCTTAAAAAATTCCAAAATCCTGATTTATCTGGTCATATGTGCTTGCTACTTCCTTGTCATCCTGGCATCATTGTTTTTTTTTTCTTTTGTAATGGGATTTGAGCTCATGACTTTGGGCTTGCCAGGCAGATTCTTGAGCCAAAGACCAGCCCTGGCATCATTTTTAATGTTCATACTGAATTTTAAGAAACACAGACATGGCCTGAGCATTTCTTCACATGATCTTCAATATATAAGCTGCTTCCCTTTCACCATTGGCTATATACCTGCATTCATTTATTTCTGCACATAGGAGCCTTGAATCAAGCTGTTAGTTTCATCCCATGGTATCAGGACTCTTTAAAGATTACAAATCAAGTGTGTATCAGATTACCTAAATTAAACTAGTCTTGTGATGAGGAATTTTTCTGCTTGTTATAAAAATAAAATGACATTACCATTCTATCTGAAAAATATTTGTTAAATAACATCTATTAATATATGGGTTATATGTTCATTTTATAAATTATAGTCTAGTGCTACTTTACTAAAAGAATAATTGATAAATGTACAGCCAAGCATTATGCAATGAAGAAAATAAAATCTTCAAGAACCTGATAAATATTTTCCTGTATCACAGAATAGTAAATGGAATTAGTTATAGTGTTAATGAGGTAAACAGCAAGTATGTTTATGTCATCAGAAGTCTCAATTAGCAATCAATTTTCACAATTATGAGTAGGCATTAAAGGAAAAGAGAATTAAAGTGACAAATTACAGGATCTTAAGATTTTGTGGCATGAAAATACCTGGAGCTATGTATAAAACTCAAAGTTATAACTTTATTAATATATCTGGTAAGTAGATATTAAAATACTTACATCCTTTAAAGTGATAATGTTGGGGTGTTGTCCATAGCGCATCAAAATTTCAATTTCTTCTGAGGGATCTCGTTTACTTTTGTCAATGATCTAAAAAACAGACAGAATTCTCAGAGAAAACCAAACTTTTGTGTAAAAATGAAATATTCAATTTGGTATATTTTTAATCAAATTCAAGAAAAATACTCATCCCATTATTTTGACATTTAAAAGTTTCTAATATTTGGAAGTAGGAAAAAATGTGTTTAAAAGGGAAAGGGAGGAAGGGATGGGGAAAGGGAAGGTAAGGAATGAACAAAGGATTGAAAAGAAAAAAGAGAATGAAAAGGACAAATCAGAAGAAAAAGTTTTTTGTAAATGAGAGGGTAAGACGTGTTGACAGGAGGGAAGTAGAATGGGAAAAGAAACATGAAGATATAATGTGTACAGATACAAATTCCCTATGAGGAATGTGATCATTATGTATGACAAATATGAATAAATAAATAAATAAATGCTTCCAATATCTGTATCTTAACAGAATGTTAAATGAAACACTTGCCTTAACATTATGTTCAATTTCATTGAGGATGTAATAAATGAAAATATGTTCCAAATATGAGTATATTTGCCACAATTACTTGTTTTAGCATATAGTATTTCCTTAAAGCTTTTGAAAAGCAAAAACTTCATGAAGTTTACTGTTCTTCTGAAATAAAATCTTGCAGAAAAATAATCTCACATGAAATTATTAAGCTTCAGAGTTCATTTGCATTATCTTTTTTCCCTTCACTTGATCCATGAAATGGAAATATCTACTGACTAGTAGTTTAAATTATATACATCAAACAAGTTACATTAAAAGACAATACCTTTACTGCAAATTCCATGTTGGTAGATGAATGGATACATCGCTTGCAAACAGAATAAGACCCAACACCAATATCTTCCTTCAATTCATATATTTCACCAAACTGTCCAGCATTTCCATTGACCTTTATTTAAAAACACAAAAACTTTAAAGAGAATTGAACATTTTCACATTTTCTCTTTTTGTAATAAATATACACTTATGTTAAATATTTTAAAAATCAAAAATGACTATCCTGCAGAAGTTTTTCCAACATTTACAAAGTACTGAGGCAGATTTTGAACTAGTTCTAAAGAAACTGGTGGCTTTCTAAGTTCCCAAATTTAACATGATAAATCAACAGGGTTATAAATTACCCTAACCTTTTGGTAAAGCAGGACACATGAATATAATTAAATATAATTACTGTCTTTTCCCCCCAAAACACATAAAACCATCATTAAGTCACAATAACCTTGAGAGATAAAGTAACCACTCATAAAAAAATAACTATTGCAAATCCATTATCAATAACTGGAATAATTATCCTCTACCTGAGAGATGCCTTAACTGAATAGCATAAGTAGGTATAATTTACCTGAACTATTGGTAAAATATTTGTACTTGTGATTGGAGTAATTTTATATTCATCTGCAATAGAAGTTGCAACAAAGCTGAATCCTTTGAAGAGCTGATGGGCATTTGCACTGGCTGGCAAACCAGGAGAATCTATTTTCAAATAAATATATTTAATTAGAATTATAGAAAAATAATTCTATTTAATATTAAATGTAAAGAAAATCATTACATTTCATCATCTATGAAATATATTTTATTTATAGTATAATATCTATCTCCCGCTCACAGCATATATACATATGACTAGTAATTTTTGTTTGCTCTATTAACTACTGCATTCTTATTGTTTAGTAGGAAGCATTCAATATTTGTTGAAAAAACAGTATGAAACAAATGTAAGTAAAAGTAAATCATAGCAAATTCTGAATTAAAACACAATACCCTAGAAAATATCTTACCTCATACCTAATATCCTGTCACTAATGAGCATTTCAAAAGACATACAACAAATTAGCAAACAAAAACTCTACTACTCTTTGCTGTTGTCCATGTTTCTTTATGAATATACCCCATTTAAAGATTCAAGATTCCTAAAACTATAAACAAATTACACGGTTCCAGAAAAGACACACCATTTATCCTCAAACTCATTCTTTTTAATTTTTGAAACTAACAGAATATATTAATTATTAAGAATAGAAGTGCCACATTACCTTTAGGTGTTTTTGCCGTAAACTCAGGGTCAAAACAAAAAGTGTCATCTGGCTTTCCGGAAGCAGGTTTGAATGGAGGCTGAACTTCTCTTTTATATAATTTCTACACAAAGTAATAGGGTAACATAAATATATTCAACACATTATTTTTTAAGCAGGTTGAGTATCCTTGTTTCAAAATTCTAGATTTAACAATGCTGCAAAATCTCTTCCTCCATTGTTTTTTTCTTTTTTAGTACTGTGAACTGAATCCAGGATCTTGCACATGCTATGTAAGCACATTATCAATGAGCTACATATCCGGCTCCCCTTCTTTTTTCAATTTTGGTTTAGGGACAGGGTCTTAGTAAGTTGCCCAGGCAATCATCAAACATGAATTTGATCTTGTCCTCTGTAGTAGCCTAGGATAATAGGCTTGTACTATTAAGGCAACCAAAATCCAAAATTTTTAAGTTTCAATATGACATCAGAAGTGGAAATTTCTACAACTGGTGACACTATAAATATTGCATAAAGTAACTTTCAAACTACATTGTATAAGGTGTATATGAAACCTATATAGATTTTGTAACTTGACATGGCTCCCATTTTATGTATATTGAAAAATGTTAAAATTGAAATGCAAAACATTTCTGGTCCCAAGCATTTTCTTTCTTTCTTTCATTCTTTCCTTTTGTTTTTTTTTTTTTTTTTTTTTTTTTTTGACAGAAGCAGGGATTGATCTTAGGCTCTTGCACTTGCCAGGCAAACACTTATTCTACTGAGCTATCTCCCCAGCACCTTTAAGCATTTTCTGGTCCAACTGTATTTGATAAAAGAAAGTAAAACATAACATTCACATTCTTCAAAAGAAGTCTTATGTTTACATAAAAGGAATTTCCAAAAGGGCCATCTAAATAGCTCAGCGGATTAAAGTGCCTGCAAGCAGGTACAGGGGCCAGGGTTCAATCCCCGGCCTGCTGGGTCAGCCCTGCTCCTGGGGCACAATGAGATGGCAATTGAGACTGGACATGGTGTCATGTGCCTGCAATCCTAGCTCTTGGGAGGCTGTAAACAGGTGGATTACTACAAGTCCTATCTATTAGTGAGACCCTGAACATCCAGTAGACCCTTCCATAAAATAAAAAAATGAAATTTCCATTGAGTTCGTATATATGTAGATCAAATTCCACAAAAGTGAAGAGACAAAGACCAAAAGTTAGTGGGGCCAGGAAGAACAATAATGTGGCCCAAAGTACATTGAAAAAGAAAAATACGTTGCAACTTTGGATAGTAACAATTGACTTCAGTTCTCACTGGTACAACAATACAGGATATATCAGAGTGTCACCAGGCAGACATAACTAATAATATTAAAGGTGCTAAAATATACTAAATTATTTTCATGTGTCTATATTTTGTTTAAAATGCTATGTCTTGCATGAAACATATATATTAGTGCATCATTTGGTTCTTATATTATAGAACTGAAAATTTTATTCTTATGCCAAATGTAATGTGTCAAAATTTGTATGTTTAAACATATATAGGTGGAATATGATTTTGGCTAAGATCTAATAATGTCTTCCTATAAATGAACTACAATTAGTTGAAAAGTGATTCAATCATTGAAGTACAGTGGTACCTTAGCTCATGAATGCTTTTGTTTGAAAACAATTTTGTTTGCAAATAAAATAATTTGACAAACTCTTTTGTTTGCAAATTTACATCAGGTGACAAATGTAACCACAAGACAAACAAACACAAACATAGTCATCTTTTCCAAAACTGCAGAAGAAATTACATTCATTAACCAAGGTACCACTGTACCCTAAAAGAGCAAAAGATCTTAGGGAAGAGACAGTGTTTGCTTTCAGTACAGTATAATAAAAAGATACACTAAAAGAGTAAGAAGAGAAGTTGCATCTTGCTCACAAACAAATCACTTTACTACTAATGATGGACTGAACATGGAGGCATAAATAGATATTTCAGAAAAGAGTTCCAAGAAGACAGTAGAGTATTAAACAGCAGGAAATCAGCTTCTCTGAGATTTCAAATCCAGGCATTAGAATATAACATCCTGGAGAAGAAAAGGACAAAGGTGGATCCCTGGGTCAAAGGAAGAATCTGAAGGGTGACTTGGAGCCCACAGGAAAAGTGAAAAGATAGACATCAACACAGAAAAAAAGAGGTGTGAAACTGTACTTTCTCCTTAATTCCCAATTTTTAGTATGCGAGAGGATGATCAAATCTATAGAGACACAATGAAGGCAGGTGTCTCCAGCAGCCTTGAGGGAGAAACCCACCTGTGAAACAAATCAGTGGATGCTGTGAACTACAATACCTGGTAACTATGGTTCAAGCAACTACTGTGTTCCATGGAGAGCGTGCTTGGTTAGAAGTCATTTTAGGAAGGGTCCAGCTGAATTAAGAACTCTGAGCAACCAATATTTGGCTTTGTCAATAGTATGAAATGAAATAAATTTGAACAAATAGAAGTCTCCTATCAAGGAATATTTCTGGACAAGACACCTTCATTTCTGGTTTATACCAAGTGTTTCAAGAAGAACTAATACAAATTCTCCTTAAGCTATTCCAAAAACTGAAAGAAGAAGGAATTCTTTCAAATATATTTGAAAATGAAACAATTACCCAACACCAAAACCAGATAAAGTTAACAAAAAAAAGTCAATGGAACAAGCCCAAATAACTGCAGAACATACAGAGAAAATACTCAACAAAATAGTATCAAATGGAATTGAACAGCACATTAGAAAGATTATTTATTATAATCAGAAGAGGTTCACTGAAGAGATAAAGGCATGGTTGAAAATATACAAATCAATAAATGTGACACCTACAACAGATTGAACTACAAGGAGATGATCATCCTGATACAGAAAAAATGTGACAAACTCAACATAATTTCATGATAAAAACACTGAACAAATTAGTTATAGGATTGTACTGCAGTAGAATAAAGGCTATTTGCTGCAACTGGACAGTTATTGTTACACTGAATGCAGGGCAAATGAAAGATTTTTCTCTAAGATTTGGGAAGAGGATGTCCACTTTTACTACTTTCATTTAGCATAATGTTAGAAGTCCTAGTCAGAGTAATCAAGCAAAAAAAATGCAATGAAACTGAAAAGAAGTCCAATTATCATGTTTGAAATGATATGATCATTTTATATGTGGAAAACTATAATGACTCCACTAAAAAAACAGTGGACCTAATTAATATATGAATTCTGCAGGATAGAAAAGCAACACAATTTGCCAACAGCAAACTATAGGAATCCAAAATCAATAATGTAGTTATATACACAATTGATACAAAAAAATAATCTATATAGGAAGACATTTACCTAAGCAGGTAAAAGGTTTCCACAATGACAACTACAAAACACTGATGAAATAAATTGAAAAGGTCACAAAATGGTAAAATATGCCCTGATCATTAACTAGAAGAACCTAATGTTAAACTGTCTCTACTACCTGAGATAGTAAAAGTGGACTGTCAATTTTAATTTTTTTGACATCTTCCAAGAGAATAATAAAGTATACTCCTGAATATATCTGGGTGGGTCATAGAAGCATAAGCTTAGAGTCTATATATATATTCCACTACTCTGCTTTCCAATCGCTATGAACTTCACAACTTTGTTCTGCCATGTCTTTTTGTCATATTTATTTCATGGAGCCAGCCAACTTTCAATTGATTCTTCTGAAACCATGAACCAAATAAACAATTTTTAGTGAGTATTGGGCATTTTGTTTCAGCAAGAGAAAAACCAACAAAGAGAACTTACTGAGAGTTGGATCATTGCTGAAACTGAACCTGTGTACCCAACAATGTAAATCAAAAGTGTTTGTAGCTGGTTCACAGGAAAAGCTTGGAAAAGTTTACAGAATCAGCCTGGAAAAAGGCTAAAAGGATATAAGCAGAGCAGTTGAGGCAACTAAGACTAGAATACTGTGAGGAATTCAGAAAGTAAAGCGAGCTCATGAGATTTCAGCTGGGAATGAGGAGTCTTCTGTGAGTTAGATTGAAGGCAATGCTTGATACCTTCTGGCAAAAAATCAGATACAGAAAATTTGTAGGGGGCTCAGTTTAAAGGATACTGACTAGGTAATCTGGTAGAAGAACTTTCAAGGAAGTTCAGCACTCAGGCATGGGTACTGCTGTTTAATTTTGCTATGTTTACAGTGAAAACTGAAAACAAAAAGCAGAGCAGAAAAATTTGCAAAACTTAAAATTTTGTCCCAAGAAGGGACATGTAAAATTGGTGGCTGAAGAAATTAGCATTAAGAAGAAACTGTATTCAACAGATACTGTGAAAGGGAAAGTGTTCAATAGAAAGGAAAAACTAGGATAAGGAAAAGGCAAATGAAAGAAGGGAATAAGATACATTTAGGTATATATGCAGAATGGTTTGGATAATTATACTGTCAATTTCTGCTGTTCTTTGGAAAGGAGCAATTAATGCTTAAAATTTTTTGTTTTACTTTTGATTTTTTTCTCTTCCTCTCTTGAATTTCTTACGACTTCACTGTTATTGTTTTTGCTTTGTTTTTCTTTAAAAAACTTACACATTTATATCTGGTAATCTGAAGTAATTTGAAGATAGCATCATGTAATTGAGCAAATATTGTTGAATTAATATTACTTTGTTTAGTGAAATCTTGTATAATTTCTAATGCTGTTTTTTCTATCAATATTTTGTATTCTTTAAAAAATAAATAAAAATAAAAATGACTTGAGGGCATCTCAGAAATCATTAAGATTTCTCCTTCTTAGGTTCGAAGTGCAAAACTGCTAACCTGCTTGAGAAGATAGTCCTCAAGATATCTGTGCAGCAAGTGGATCCTAATGAATTGGTTCATTAGGTTACATTTCAACGTACTCAGCCATATTTGTACACACTGGCCACTAAAACAATGTTTGAAGAAGTAATTCTTGACTACTTGGTGTTGTCTATGGGATACTGGTTTAATGGAATACAGAATGCAAAGTTGTGGGATTAAGGAGGCTTCCTCACATATTTAAATGGAGGATATATCTAGGAGGAGAGTCACAAAAGGAGCCACCGAGAAGGCAGTTTATAGAGCTGTGGGAATAAGACTGAAAGTGCAGTGGTGATCCCAGTAAGTTGGAGTTGCAAAATGTGGACTATCTACAGAGGAAAGATGCAGGCTGTGAATAAGGTCAGCCAAAGTGAGAGACCATGTGAGCTTTAACTGGCAAGGCCATAGGGGTGTAACAGTAGAAGCCTTATGGAATTTAAATCTCAATACTATGTACCCTAGATTCTGGACAGGAAGCTACAAGACTTGATAGTTTTGCTATTGGTTTTCAGCCTTGTTTTAGTGACAGTATTTTCTATCTCCCATTTGTCTTTTTTTGAATATGAACACTTGAGCTATATCACTGTACATTGTGATTATACAAATTCTTTTCAATTTTATAGGGCATTACACAAAGATTATGCCTTGAGTATTAGAAATTGACTTGAGTTTTAGCAATGCTACATTTTTTTAGACTTTGAGGTACAGATTATTATGTTCCAGTTATATGTAGCATAGCTGTGAAGTGTTAGGTAGAATTTTGACTTTGCATTCATTTATTTGGGGATCAAGTAATATTAGAGAAATGCACTTGTATATGAAGTTGACAAAAGTTATGATACAATCATCAAAGCAGATTGTCATTTTGATTAGGTTGAGATTCCCACAGGGTACTAAAAATGTGCTCTTCTAGTTGTGTATGAGGAAGTCATAAAGACAAGGCCTTGGGATCAAAATCTGGTCCTTCATCCTCTACTCTCTTCTACTGTTCCTCTTCTTTGCTTTCTGACTATCATGAACTCAGTTTTGTTCCACCATGCCCTCTCCCATGACATTTCTGCTTTAAAGCCAGTTGACTATGACTAAGCCCTCTGAAATCCTGAGTCAAAGAAACTGTTTGACTTTTAGGTGGTGGATGTTGGTTATTTTATCCCAGCAATGGGAATTCTGCCCAGATCCGTACTGAAAAACTTTACTTAAAACACTCATCAAAATGTCACTAACATTATTCAAAGGACTATTACAAAAGTTCTAAAATTGATAGGTACCTACCAAAAAAATCCAATAATCAAAGCCAACTTGAACAAAATGACAAAGGAGGCATTATATTATTTGAGGTCAGAATATACTATAAAGCTGTAGGAAATAAAACAGTATGCTATTCCATAGATGCAGACACACTGACTAATGGAGTAGAGAGGAGAAAAAGTAAACTGATACATCTATAGCCAGGGAATGTTTGAGAAAGGTATGAAAAACATGCCATGTAATGAATGGTGCTAGAAATATTACATTTATGCAAGTTCAATGAAATTAGACCTTCTTACCAATTGTAAAAATTGACACCAACTGGATAAAAGACATAAATATAAAACTAAAACCTAAAAATTTAGAAGAAAATTTACTGGAAATGTTTCAGAACAATGGAATGGGAAATAATCTTTTGGATAACAATACCAAAGATGTAAGAAACAAAACCAAAACTAGACAAATGGATTTATAGAAAAATAAAAACTTTCTACAAGCACATGAAAACAATAGTTTTCTTCAGATAAATCTACAGGATTGGAAAAAAAATTTGGCTAACAAGGTGGTAATATACAGAATATAAAAATGGATTCCAAAATACTGGGCACTAAATAGGAAATAAGGAGATGGCTCTTTTGAAAATGGGAACAGATTCAAGAGCTACATAGAAGGAGGCGAAGGGGAAGGAATAGGTAGTGGGCAATGAAGTCATGATGGATTATATGTATATACCAACTTCCTATCATGAATATAATCATTATTTACTGCAAACATTTACTACTAAACAATAAAAATGGGCAACATTCTAAATACACATGTCTCAGAGGAGACATACAAATGGCTAAGAAGTTTATGTAAAAATGTTCATCACTACTAGTCATTCAACCACAATAAGATATTACCTCACCCCAGTAAAAATTGGTTATTTTCAAAATGTAAGCGTAAGTGCTGGTGAGAATATTTTGTAATAAAGGATATTTTGGATAATGTTTGTAGGAATGTAAATTATATAAATTAGCCATTATGAAAATAAATATGGAAGCACCTAATATATTAAAAACAAAATTACCCAAAATTCTCAGTAATGTATATACAATCAAAGGAAATTAAATCAGTATGCTTAGGAGATTCCTGCACTCTCATGTTCAGTGTAGCAGCATAAAAAATAGTCAAAAAATAAAAGCAAAGTGGCTGTCAACTGATATATTGGTAAACAATATGTGCTGCATATACAGAGTGAAATACTGTTCAGCCTTAAGCAAAATATGAAATATCATCATTTAAAAATATTTATGGTATTGGAGATCATAAGTGAAAAACACCATACAAACATACAAGCAAACTCAAAGACTGCAAGAAACAGTATTTCTTTCATGTATGTGCTAAAAGAGTTGATCTCACAGAAGTTAAGAGTACAGTGGTAAAAAAAAATAGTACAATGGTGACTACTAAAGACTAGGAAGAAGAGAGGAAGGTAAGAACTGGATAAAGTAAATCAATGTATACAAAATTCCTTTCCTAAGGAGCAAAATGTCCTGACTTACCACCAGATGATAAGGTGACTATATAGCAATAATATATTGCACATTTCAAAAATCTAATAAATATTATTTCCAGTGTTCAATGCTAAGAATTAAGTTTTAGAATACAGATATGTTAAATCTGATTCAAACATGACACACATTTACATATACTAAAACATTACATTCTACCTCATGAATATGTAAAATTGTGTTCTATATCAGTTAAATACATTTTAAAAGACAGAAAATTGTATGAAATCCACACATATATTTTAGAAAATGACTTTATAAAAGCTCAAAGTCCCACAGTGAAAAAATACTAGGGATTTGCTACATATGAATCTCTATATATTTAAATACATAAAACTTCCAGTAACAGAGAGTTGGAGAGAAGAGGAAAGGTTGATTAATGTGCACTGAGGTTGAGTTAGGTAGAAGTCACAATTTGTGTTAGTCTATTGTATATTAGAGTGATAAACAGTAATGTACTATATATATATATATATATATATATATATATATATATATGAAAAGAATATAAAAAGATATTTGAAAATTTACACTATGAATAAATGGTAAATATTTGAACAGACAGAAAGGCTTACCTTAATTTAGGGAAAATATAAAACTATATTGAATCATCACATAGCACCCTACAAATATGAACTGATTTTTATGCTTCTATGTGACAGTAAAAATCAACATCATTTTTAAAAAGTAAATGCACAAAAATTATCTAAGTGTAACAATAATAGAGGAAAAATATTTTGTTGACATAAGAAAAAGAGTGAAGAATCACTGTTAAAATAAAAATGGGGATACAAGCAAACCAAAGGAAAATTCTCACTGCTATGAAAAAGCCAGGGCCAAGATATAGCTCAGGGGCATAACACTGCTTGCCTACCAAGCTAAAGGACCTGAGTTTGATTCTCAGTACCAAAAAAAAAAGAGCCACTGTATGGTATATTAATACTAATGGCTTATGAGGCATTACATTCTTATGATTATTTAAATATTGAGTACAAAACTTTTATATAAAACATATCTTAAAAAAAGATTCAGTCACTGAGTGACTGCTTCCTACATCAGCCCTAAAAATTAAGAGAGATACACTTTTCCTTTTAAAACACTTTTAATACCATCGTAAAACTGGATAAAAAAGTTTAGCTATGATTACTAATATATAAAATAGACAAAGCTACACTATAATACAAAATGTTATCTCTACTAAGAAAATCTTAAAAATACGAAAATACCATTTTTTTAAAAAAAAGTCTATATATGAATTAACAGACTTTCTCAATGTTTCTGCTTTCATATTCTCAATATTTAAAGAAATATGTAATAAAATACATATTTATTAATAAAGTCAATATATGACAATGAAAATTCTGAAATTAAATAAACTTTAGATTCTCTAAAATTCATTTACCCTAAGACTATCATATGCTACAGGCCTTCTCTTATTATCTCACTTTCTCTATTCTAAAATATGGATATAATATTAACCATATATAACATGTAAATTATAGGCAAACTTGCTAAATGTTACCCACATCTTTCCTGATTCAAGGTAATCATCATGATATGCAATAAAGGTCTCACAGTAAATAAAAAAACAGATTAATTTTATCAGCAAAGCCCACAGATTGCAGTTTACTCAATTTTTTTGCTCATTTTAACATAGTCATGTATTTATAAACTTTCTACTTAACTTACATTCCAGTCAATATTTGCAAAAAAAAGATGTCTTTTGATTTCCTCAACACCTTCTGAACCTATAAAAATAGAAGTATTTTTTTACTGGCATTATTCTCTCTTTCAATTGTGTTACCTGTCTTTTAGGCTTCATCTATAAATAGAACTATATATATTTCAGATATACTTTGAAGTGAGTTGTCTACAATTTTTGGGTATTTTATCAGTTTTTCTTTTTACTTTACTACTATCAAAAGCTGATGTTTTGTTTGAACTGCATATCATGAAATACTAAAATGCTTCCAATCACAAACAGAACTCACATTCCACATAACCTTTAACATATTTCCTTTTCTTTATAATGAAGCTCATAATATCTTTCTCTCTACACATATGTGTGTGTGTTAAATTGAAACATCAAATAATAAATTGATGCTGACATTTTAACACAAGGACTCATGCAAGTCAACAATATCACATCTAAATCTAGAAAAAGACTATTGGAAAGTGTTTTAGGAACATAAAAGTTACTTTGAAAAGTATTAGTAATGACAAAATATTTACCTGTGTACTGACATATAGTAACAATGAATGATTAGTGATAAAATATACAAAAGATATAAAATACTTATCTATATAGGATTCAACTTTATTATTTCAAAGGACATAACCTATGTTATATATGATCATACATGGTAAAGGAAGTTTTGATAAGCTAAACTACCTCATTTTTTGTTCCTGTACTAAGGAATGAATGCAGAGCCTTCACACTGAATAGCAAGGATGAACAAAAAGTACAGTATGCATTTAAAGTTTTACAAATTTCAGAAAACATTGCCATTAGTCTCCCTCAAAACACTTCCTTTTGCTTTAAACACATATCACACCTTGACACTTTCTGAAGAAGTTCTGAAAGTCCTTTCCATTAATGTTTTTAGTTAGGCTATCAGGTTTTCTGAACTTCCTGAACCCAAAAAGTATTTTTGTTTCAACGGCATTTTGACTTTGGGGCAAAGAAAGAATTCACATAGTGCTAGATCCAGTGAATAAGGTGTATAAAGACATACTGTACTGATTTCAGAAGCATCCCTCTCAGTTGGATATTATCATACAATATTAACTACTTTTTCATCATACCTCTTAAAAAAAGGAAAGAAGGCTTCCAGCACTGTCTTAAGAAAGTAGCAAGAATAATGGGATAAATGTGTTCAAAGCACATGTTAGTGTGGGTGAGATTGTATTTTGAGAGGGATTAATGATAATGTGTCTTTTACTACAATGAACTTTAAAATGTAAACCTTTATTTCATATTTCTATGTCCTCTCGTATATCCCAATCTTTCTGAAAATTTTATTTTGAGACAATTTCTTACTATGCCACTACATTGCCAAGGCTCAACTCGGTGATGTTTTTGCCTCAGCCTCCAAAAGTGCTGTGATTATAGGTGTACCTGCTATATGTGGATAGATTACTCCATTTAAAAAAATCAGTTTCATACCAGAGTTGACTGTTCCTGAACCCATAAGTAATATGCACAGTTCTGTATACTGACATGTAGTACCAGTAAATGAACTTAAATTGAAAAAGTTATCCTCCCAAAATACTCAGTACCATTATAATTACTAAGAAAAGTAAAAAACAAACAAACCAACAATACCCAATCTATTTGCTGGATTCCTTTTGAATAACATCCTCAGAAGACTTTGTGCTTCACCACTAAGAAACTGAGGCATTCCAAGTTTTGCTCTGCAAAAGATGATTTTAGGACGTCTCACTTAATTCTGGCTACATTTTTTAGTTAACAAATATTAAAGAGAATATTTAAAAGTGCTTTCCAAGGGAAAATAATGTTCTCTAGACAGTAAAAAAAATGTTCTTTCATCTCAACTTACAACAGTATGAAGTTTCTCACAACAGATGACATTTTTCCCCAAAATAAAAATACACTCTTTACACTTACTTTAATATCATATTCATGGTCTCATTTCTGTCTTTACCTTGAAAAGGCAAAGTACCAGTAAGCATTTCAAACTAAAAATAAAACAAAAGAAAATGATCACAATCAATTAGACACAACTTAAAATATATAATGAAATTATTCAGAGCAATTTAAATGAATACCATATAATCATCAAATCATACAGGGTTTACGTAAGAATCAGATAAATTGAGGTAACAAATCTAGGTTATTCACAGAAATGCATGTTTAATAGCTCTTTATAAATAGCTTAATTGATAGGTGAACTGTAGCAAATGAAAGCAATGGATTTTTTAAAAATTTTAATTTGACAAATTTGGAAAGTAAAAGAATTTGAAAATACAAGGCATTTTCCTTTAAAGCAGAGATATGCTTTGAAATCAAGCTTCCATAATAAGGGAAAATGTACAAAACAAATATTTAAAACAGTTACAGGCCTAAGAAGGATTTTGTCATTCTAATTGCTATTTACTCTCCCATTGTACAGAAAGAAAAACAATGAGGAAAAGCAGAACACACACTTATACATGCACTTGTGTGTACTGACACTTTCAAAAAAGAAGAAGAAGATAAGTATTTCCACAAAGCAAAAGGAAAATACCTTCCCAAGAAGGTGTGCTGAGAACTACATGATAAAATAATGCTGTATAAAGTAAGTCTAAAACATTACCTACAGTTCATTTAAGAGTTTTCATATTCCTAACATTTGAATTTCAAATTGGACTTAAAAGGTTTTATCACGAATGGCTACACTTAAAACCTCAGCTTATCTCCTGTAATCTGATTACTCTAAATCTGCTGTCAGTCTTTATCTTTCCCAAGCTATAATATTTTCTCTTAAATAGAAAATAATTCATCATTAGTGCTTGGACTGGTGGAGCTGGGATAGGCAAAAACACAACAAAAAAGGATATTATTTCAAAATTCTGCCTTTCAAAATTCAAGTTTAGCAGTTGAGAAGGGCACTGAGAAACATACAAATATATGTAGATGTACATTAAATACATTGTTAAATGATTCTGATTTTTTTCTCTACTGCCACATGTAATTTATCAGCACCAAAGGCCTAGCCACTAACCTGTAGCAGAACTGCATTTGCGAGACCCTGTCTCAAAAGACAGAAAACAAAATAAATAAATAAAATAAAATTATTTTCCTACTAGCTATCATTATCTAGTTCATTTCTATCTATCTACTATCCTTTCAAACTGATAAATTCCATAATTTTTAGAGGAATCTTCATCAACTCATCTGATTTTTATCTATGTATAATGTGCAGCTAAGATTGTTTTTCTTCGAAAGGTCTTTAAAGGTTTCCTTTTTAAATAAAGTTTTTCAATGATAAAATTATCTCATAGATCATTTCAGTCTTCGTATTTCTACTTTTTTCTGTTTCCAATCTCTATATAATGCTGCCAATTCTAACCTTATAAAAATGTACTTTTCTTGAATGATCCTATTTAAATATCTATAATGCCAAGAGAAAAATCACATGCAAATATTTATAGGCTTATATCTTTAATTCTTCCACATTCAAATTCATCGTTCACAAATTGGTTCTCCAATTTGTCTTTGCTAATATATGACCACAGTACTCTTTTTCTCCATGTAACTACAGAGCTTGAAACTTTTCTTTTTCAGGAAAATAAAAGTAGCATGACTTTTTTCAACAGATGGTGATACCTTTGTATGGAGGGCTCTAGAGAATGTCATATATCAAAAAGCCTTATTGCTGGCCTTAGAGAGCAAATTCAAAATATGCAGCCATCTCAATGACTAAGGTTACCCAGGCAGTCATTCACCATACTAATAAATGTCTGGAAGCAAATGACCACTATTTTGAGCATATCTTGTAATTGTAGGGGCCAGAGATTAATTGTATTAATCTGGTGAAATCACAATAAATTGAACATTAAAATACTTATATAAGATTATATTTTCTTGACATGTATAGATCATTCTGGTGGAATCTGAATTTAAATTTTGTTTAGCCTTAAGCACTTGTGATTCACCTCTTGTAATTTCCCTATATAATTTTATGAAATCTATTCTAAACACGTCATATACTTCTGAACAGATTAGCCATGATAATCTTCCCCAATCAGAATGTATACAATTTTGGGTTATAGAAAATACAAAAATATTCTACTAATCATGAGTTTCTTCTGCACTGCCCTGCAGCAATGTCCATATTTTAATAAATGGATGTATCATGAAGCATCATTAAATGATAAGTAAATCAAATATATTATGAGATTTGTTTTTATTATTCTATGTAGTACTACAAATTCTGTACTTAATCTCATACTAGTCAGTCTACTTAAGTAAGCATTTGTTAAAGAGTCACTACAATGACTGTAAGAGAAAAAAAGTAATATAATACAAAATTTCTGTCTTCAAGAGGATTTTAACCTTTCTAGATCATACCTGAAGTAATTAAACTATAAGACAGTATATGTTATGGTGATAAATATTATGACATCTAATTAAAATGACTTGTAACTGCTAAACTGCTTTCCAAATCCTAGAATCTGCTCATTTCTCTAAGTTGCAAGTATGAATTGGTTATATAACGATGCAATTTAATTGTTTAGTAGCAACTTTATAAACATAGAACTATAGAATCCTAATTGTTATATATCATTTATGCAAAAATTTAAAATATTAATAATGCATTATGAGAAGTTCTTTCTTACCTGATACGTTCCAAAATTTAAATTTAAAAAATTAAAGTAATGGTAATATATGAAGAAATATACTACTTACCATTAGTACACCATATGACCACCAATCAGCACTCTGAGAATGACCTCTCCTATTTACTACTTCAGGAGCCATATACTCTACTGTACCACAAAATGAATATGCCTTCTTTTCTTGATCTACTGACTCCTTGCTGAGTCCAAAATCTATAACAGCATTAAAAATATGAATATATATATATATATGTATATATACATATACTCACAAAGTTCAGGAAACAGAAAATATTGCAAAATAACAAATAATGGCTAGATATTAAAATAATTTATGGATGACCTCTAATTACTCTTAAAACTGTGATACACATTGGAACAAACAGCTTTTATCTCACATTAGTTTTCTTTGAAAGAATTTAAAGATTTGTTAAATTTCATCCTCAAGATACATCTGTTCAGGTGTATTAAAATTTATGCAACAAATTTGAAGAAACAATACGTCTAAGCTTCACAATGAGCTAAATTTGCAAATAGAATATGAAAAAAGGGAGCCAGTAATTCAGTTTTAAAGTACAGTACTCTACCAGTCGTGTGATGAAACCTATAATCCAAACTAATCAGAAGGCTGAGACAGAAAGACTGAATGCTTAAATCTAGCCTGAATAACATAAGGAGACTTATGTCTCAAAAAGGAAAATTTTGGCAGATCAGCCGGTGAGTTTTGGCAGATCAGTTCCAGGCCTGCCGTGCCGCAGGGACCTCTCCTGGGGCCCCAGACACAGTGCAACTCAGCCAGGAACCAACAGAGGAGAACCACAGGAGAGGAGGCAAAAAGGAACTGAACACAACAGCTAGATCCAGGCCAGGCATAACTGGATAATCTGAAACTTACTAGACTGGCACCCAAATCTCATAAGATGCTAAGGATATAGCTGCAGCAAAGCTCTACACCAAAGTTCAGAGATCAGTGCTGTACAAAATGACAAAAACAAGGAGAAAAATGCAATCTCAGGCCTCAAGTCCACCAATAAGGGCAGAGGACACTAGCCAAGCTGAAATGAATGAATTAACAGATACAGAAGCAAAGGAACAACAGCAGAAAGGTATAGAGGAACTCAGACAAGAATTAATTCCTGAAATAAAAAAAGAAATATATGAATACATAACATCTGAAATAAAGAATCAAATCCAGACAAATCTGGGAGAAAAGCAATGCTCATGCAGAACAAGTTCAGAGAGCAATATTCCAGGTGAACTGTATGAATTAACAGCATCTGAAGCAAAGAAACGACAACAAAAAGGTCACGAGGAACTCAAAGCAGAAATAATTTCTGAAATCAAAGAAGAATTCGTTGAAAAAAAAGAATTCTTTGAAATTATAGCATTTGAAATACAGGAACAAGTCTGGAAATATGCAGAGCAAACCGAATTTGGAAGAAACCATGCAGAAAAAGAATAACTACCTCTAAACAAGACATGCATATAAAAACTAGAGGAGATCAGAAATATGATGGATTCCTTGAATGAGTTGCAATACAGAAAAGAAACAGAACACATGAAACACAGTCAAAGAGATATAGAAGAACTAAAAATATTAATCACGAGTCTACAAAACCGTTTCAATGAAAGCGAAGACAGAGTTTCAGATCTTGAAGACACTGGTGCAGCTAGTAAAAGGTGAGAAAAGATCTCTTAAAAACAATGAGAATGCAGGAAGAAATAATCCATCACCTGTAAGATGATGGGATGATGAACTATGTGAGATTAACTGGTATCAATGACAATGAAGGAGTCAATACAAATGAAATAAAAAGAATTTGGGGAGAAGTAATTGCAGAAAACTTCCCAAATATACGGAAACAATCCAAAATTCAGGCAACCAAAGCATAGAGAACACCAAATAACTTCAACCAAATTGAAAACACACAGAGACATAAAATAGTCAAGATCCCAGAAATCTAACACAAGATTAAAGTACTGAAAGCTGCTACAGAGAAGAAGCAGACATCAGAATTACAGCCGACTTCTCTACACAAACCATGAAGGCAAGGAGAGCATGGAGCAGAGTTCTTCAAGTCCTGTACAAAAACAAATTCCAGAACAGACTATTACACCCTACAAAACTCCCTTTCAAGTTTGATGGAGAAGTGAAATACTTCCATGACAAAGAACAGCTAAAGAATTTCATGATGACAAAGCCATCCCTTCACAGGCTGCTGAAAGATGTTGCAGAGAGAGACCACAATTACTAGAACTCCATGAATGAGAATGGAAGGAACCCATTAAACAGGAAAGACAATTAAACACAGGATACAAAGGAGTAAACAGCAGGTAAATATCATGACAAATACAAGTCACCACATTTCAATTATATGCATCAAAGTAAATGGACTCAATTAACCAATTATGAGAAATAGACTGGCACAGTGTATTAGGAAACAAAATCCAACAATATGCAATATACAAGAAAAAAAAAATAAAGTGAAACAGCTGCTCAGAAATGACAGGGCTTATTGAAATAAATTCCAACGTTTATAATCAAAAAAAAAAAAAGTTACACTTCTGTTTCGCTAAACTGAATGTTTGGTTCATTCTGCTAGTTAGGTAGTAAGAATTCAAGAGTAGGCTCAGTGCATCCCTTTTTTTTTTTTTTTTTTTTTGTATCCTTGAACTGTCACTGCTGTAGAAATTCAAATATTTTTCTTGGTTTGTCTCTTTCAGTTGATGCCTAGCAATAGTAACTTGGCAATAATAACCTCTCGTCTTAATATTTGCCTGGCAGTATCTGTGTATTACTGATAACATATTTCATAAACAAGTTGTATTTTTTTTAGAGGTACCAAACAAGGAAAAGAATACATTTGGATTATGGTTCTTTTGTTATTAGTGAACTGTACTTTACCTTTTGATAAGTCAATATAATAAAGTAGAAATTTTTGTTTTGAAAAAAAAAAAAAGAAAGAAACACACTTAACTCAAAACAACACTCATAGGATCAAAGTCAAAGGGTGGAAGACAATACTATGTGCTCTAGCACCTCAAACAAAAGCAGGAGCAGCAATTCTGTTTTCAGAGAGTCTCAACTTCAAACCAAGAAGGATCAAACGACACAAATGAGGCCACTATATATTGGTCGGGGAAAAATTTAAGAGGAAGAGGTAGCACTCATAAATATCTATGCACCAAACACAGGAGCACCCAAATATTTAAGACAAATGTAAGGGACATGAAAACCCTAGTGTCTAAGAACACAATCTTAACAGGAGACATTAACATCCCCTTATCTCAAAAAGATAGATCAACCAGACAAAAAATTAGCAGAAAAATAGCAGAACTGAACCAGAGCTTGGAACGAATGGACCTGGTGGACATGTACAGAGTGTTCCATCCAAAAACTGGTGAATACACATTTTTGTCAGTGGCACACAGGTCATTTTCCAAAATAGACCGTGTAAATATAGGCAACAAAACAGAAATTATCCCATGCACATTATTTGACCACAGTGCAATGAAATTGGAAATAAATGACAAAAGAAACCAGAAAAACCTACTAAATTCATGGAAATTAAACAACACCATACTCAGCAATCAATGGGTCACAGAAGAAATTCAAGAATATGTACAATTCAATGAAAATTCAAGTACAACTTACCAGAATTTATGGGACACGGTGAAAGCAGTTCTTAGAGGGAAAATCATAGCTATGAACTCACACATTAGGAAAACAGAAAAGGAAAAAACAAACACCCTAATGTTGTACCTCAGACACCTTGAAAAAGAAGACTAAATGAAACCCAGAATGCAAGGACGGGAAGAAATCATAAAGATTAAAGCAGAAATTAATTCAATTGAGATGAAGGAAACAGTTCAAAGAATCCACAAACCAAAAACTTAGTTCTTTGAAAGACTAAATAAAGTTGATAAGCCTCTAGCCAAACTCATCAAAAGTAGTAAAGAAAAAATTGAAGTTCATGCAATAAGGAATGAAAAGGGTGTAATCACCACAGACCCAGCAGAAATTCAGAACATTGCCAATAGTTACTTTGAGAATCTTTACATTCACAGAATAGAAGACACAGAAGAAATGGACAGATTCCTCAAAAGAAACAAATTACTAAAACTGAACAAACAAGATATAACAACTCTCAGTAAGCGAATAACAGCCAACAAAATAGAAAAATGTAATAAAAAGCCTATCGACAAAGAAAATTCCAGGTCCTGATGGATTCACAGCTGAATTCTACAAGAAATTTATAGAAGATATAATCCCTACACTCCACAAACTCTTCAATGTAATTGAAAAGGAAGCAGTACTCCCAAAAACATTTCTGAAGGCAAGTATTATACTGATTTCAATACCAGGGAAAGACACAACCAAAAAGGAGGGCTACAGGCCAATCTCACTCATGAATATAGACGCAAAAATACTCAATAAGATCCTACCAAATAGAATATAGCAAATCATCAAGAATATCCCAGGGATGCAAGGATGGTTCAATATTCAAAAAGGTATAAATGTAATACACTATATTAATAGACTGAAATCTAAAAACCACATGATCATCTCACCTGTTGCATAGAAAGTTTTGACAAAGTCCAACACTCATTCATGTTCAAAGACTTATAGAAAATTGGAATAGATGGACTCTGACTTCACTTGATAAAAGCTGTCTATGACAATCCAAAAGCCAATATATTCCCAAATTGGGGAAAAACTGAAAATTTTTACTCTTAAATCAGGCACAAGACAAGGATGTCCTCTCTTGCCCCTCCTATGCAATATAGTTTTGGAATCATTAGCAACAGCAGAAAGGAGGAAGAAATAAAAGGAATAAGAATAGGTAAAGAAGAAGTTAAATTATCACTATTTGCAGATGACATGATACTTTACTTGGAAGACCCAAAAAACTCCACCAAGAAACTACTAGAACTGATATGGAAGTTCAGTAGCATAGCATGACACAAAGTCAATACTCAAAAGTCAATAACATTCATCTACACAGATAACAAACACACTGAAAGGGAAACAATAGAAACAATACCTTTTACTATAACAACACGGAAACTTAAATACCTTGGGAATCACTTAACCAAGGAAGTCAAAGATCTTTTCATGGAAAATTACAAACCATAAGAAAAGAGATTATAGAGGATTTCAGAAAATGGAAAGATATTCCATGCTCCTGGATAGGAAGAACCAACATCGTGAAGATGGCCATACTCCCAAAATTGCTGTGCAGATTTAATGCAATCCCTCTCAAACTGCCAACATACCTCCCAGACATAAAGAAATCATTCCTAAAATTTATTTGGAGCCACAAACGACCCAGAATAGCAAAGGCAATCTTGGCCAATAAAGACAAGGCAGGAGGCATCACAATTCCTGACTTCAAATTATACTACAAAGCCAGTGTGATAAAATCAACATGGTATTGGCAACAAAATAGACATGAGGATCAGTGGAATAGCTTAGAAGATACAGAAGCATCTACTATAACACTCAGCCATCTGATCTTCAACAAAGCGTTGAAACATGCTTACTGGAAGAAAGATAGCCTCTTTAATAAATGGTGCTGGAAAACCTGGCTTTCTACATGCCAAAAACTAAAACTTGGCCCAACTCTGTCACCATGCACTAAGTTAAAATCAAAATAGATTAAAGATCTAAACATTAAAACAGAAACACTCAATCTCTTGGAATATAAATTAGGAGGAACTCTTGAAGACACTGGGGTAGGTAAAGAGGTCATGAACAAACATATATTCACACGGGAAGCACTTGAAAGAATCAACAACTGGGATCAACTCTTCTTATGGAGCTTCTGCATGTAAAAAGAAATTGTCAACAAAGTGAACAGATAGTCCACAAATTTTGAAAAAATCCTAACTAATAAGCAATCAGACAAAGGTCTGCTGCCTAGAATATAGAAAGAACTAGGATATAATCGGGCCCTCAAATTTAAAGACCCAATTCAAAAATGGGTGTCTGAGTAGAACATACACTTGTCAGAATACAAAAATGAGAAGCAAATAAATATATGAAAAAATGCTCCTCATTGCTAGCCATCTGTGAAATGCAAATAAATACAGCACTGAGATACCATCTCACTCCAGAAGAATTGGCTCTCATAAGGAAATCAACCAACAGCAAATGTTGGAGAGGTTGTGGGGAAAAGGGAACACTTCTCCACTGCTGTTGGGAATGTAGAGTGGTACAACCATTGTGGAGATCAGTGTGGAGACTCCTCAAAAGAGTAGGACTGGAAATTCCACTCAAGCCGGCTATCCGCCTACTGGGAATTTTCCTAGACGAACTGAAATCATTATATCATAGTGATGTATGTGTACCTATGTTTATAGCAGCACAATTTGTGACAGCAAAATCTCGGAAACTACCACGATGTCTGTCACATGAGGAATGGTTGATTCGATATGGTATCTCTATATAATGAAGTATTACTGAGCTATAAAGAATGATAAAGTTGAAGCATTTTTATTGAAATGGATGCCTCTTGAACATATACTCATAAGTGCAATAAACCAGATACATGGGAAACACTTGAAAGAATCAACAATTGGGATCAACTCTCCTTGAGGAGTTTCTTCATGTCAAAAGAAATTGTCAGCAAAGTGAACAGACAACTCACAAATTTTGAAAAAATCCCAACTAATAAGCAATTAGAGAAATCAATACATTGCAAAATGTTTTCATAATGTTTCAGTGTTGTAAAAGGTATATACATGATATTATACTTACAGGATTATTATTATACTTTGGCAAGCTTGCACTTTATTTGTAGACTTCAGAGTGCTAAAGATATCAATTGAAATTTTATGTATTACAATGAAAATCTAAGCAATGGGCCGAGACACACATGTACAAATATCATGTAGTCTCCCTAGTATAAGAAGTCAAGAGAAGAAATACTTACAGAAATGTACAACAACAACTAAAGATGTTTGAGTCAGAAAATTAGGGCAAACTGAACGGCCAGGGTACTAAGCAGTTGGGTACTAAGTACCTTATGCTGCAGGGTACTAAGCAGCTTTTCTTCTGGATGGTTAACAACCTAAGTGCACAGATCAAAATTGGAGAAATAAAAGTCGTAAGACCAGCCAACATTTTGTCCCCAGCCTTTCAAGGTCAGCGAAGACTCAGGGCATAGGAGAACCTGTACTGTAACATCATGAAACTCAGTTGTTCCCCAAATTTTCTGATCAAGGAGATTATGGAGCCACAGAGGAAAGAGACTGATGATCTATAGTGTACCTAAGAAGAGTCACATGGAGAGAATACTTTCTCTGAGGCTCTCATAGAGAGCAAACTGGTCAGGCATTGGCCGTGACTCATCCACGTAGATGACACAAAAGATCTACAGAGTAATGTACAGCATTATAAGATAAACTTTGAGGGGACTTCACTGATTTCATCAAAAACAAAAGGTACATCTTTTGGTATATAGGTCTTGATCTAGCTTGGTCTTAACCATCCAGCAGAAAAGTGTAAAAATGAGGTATATAATTTGGGCCATAATAATAAGTTGAGCTGTAAATAGCTATAGTCAACAACTTCTTCAGCTAACTCACTATTATTGTCGAATGCTGCACTGTGTTGGATTGTGTCATTGAGTTCAGCCACCTAAATTGGTTTATTGACAATGGAGTGCTCATCTTTGACAGGTCTAGACAATAAAAAAGGGAGAATACAAAGAAAGAATCATGATATGTGTGTATAAACCGAACAGTTAGGATAAATATGGCATGCTTCTGCATAATTTTATGTGAAGCAAGATTTGCACTAATAGTGGTTGGACAAGATATTATGTTGGCTTCCAGTGCTATGGACAGATAGTGGGGAGATAACAAGGTAGAAGGTGGTAATTGTTGAATCTGTGATATAAATCAGCTGTAGAGAAGTAAAATAGGTATATAGCTGCACTCTCTTCATTCACTGATTAGAGACATCTGCTATAATAATGGCTGTAAGTACCATATCATGTTTGCACCTTGCACGACACTGAAACATTACGAAAACATTTTGCAATGTATTGATTTGTCGAATCTGTCCTGGTAATTTATCTTGAAAGTATCTCATTGCTACTTCTTCTTCAATAAAAATAATATGATCGAGTGGGAATAATAAAAAAATGAAAATTTTCAAAATTGCTGGTGTAGTACAGCATAGTCTGTACAAAACCCTGGGTTCTATATCTCTATCTCCATCTCTATTTCTATATATATCATGTATTTACACAAGTTTTATTTTGGCAAGCTTACACTTTTGTTTGTAGACTTCAGAGTGCTAAATATATCAATATAAAATCAATTGAAATTTTATGAATTACAATGAAAATCTAAGCAGTGAAATACCATTTGTAATATTACCAAACATTCTATGACTTTGATGGGCATAATTACACAAAATGTATTTATGTTAAAAGTTGGGAACACTGATGGAAGAAATAAATATAATTCTAAATAAATATAGAGATACACTATGTTCAGGTTTTACAAGATTCAGTATTGTTAAGATATTACTTCTCCCAAACCTGATGTGAATTTTCAATGATAATTTATTGGTGAAATCAAAAAGCAGATTCTCAAAATTATATACACAAAAGAAACACAATAGTCAAAAAATTCTTGAAAAAGAAGGAAAAAAGAAATTTATTATCTGACTTCAAGAATTAAAAGCTATAGTAATAAAGAGAATAGCTTCAGGAAGGACAATAATATGTGTGCATGAACTGAAGAGTATATAATAATGCACAATAGTTTTTGGTATATCACTTGTTTAAAAATGTAAATCGGTTACAATTCAATTAATATATTAAGAAATTAACTGAGCACAACATGAATTTCACATTTTAGTTTGCAAGAAACAATGAAAACACAGAACACAACACCTAGCTGAGTTTAGCAACGTATAAATACATAAAAGAACACTACACACTTCAAATACTTTTCAGTTATCTCACTTCATCATGGTTGTTATAAATCACTACTCACATGAATCATCAGTGTCACTGATTTCTTTTAAGATAATCTACAGTCATCTATATCACTGTATTTTATAAATGAAAACCTTTCTGACAAACATATTTTTTTTTGTCTGTGATACCAGACAATGAACTCAGGACCTGGTGCCAGGGATTGAATCCCAGTCCTTGCACTTGTCTCAGTAGGTGCTTAGTCATGTGGGCTATCTTGCCTGTCCAATTTTTCATGATTTTATCTGGCAATCTGAACAATTACTTTGAACAGTATACAACCATTGTTAATTTCCTATCATTTTGTTTCAAATTCTGTATCATTTTATTGTATATTTTATTCTTTTCGTTAAAATAAATATTATGCTACCCTGAAAAATACATGAAGTTTGTTCTTAGATGTGTGTCAGAGCTGGAGATACAGATCAGTGGCATAGGTACTTGCCTGGCAAACACTAGGGTTAGTAATTCCATTGCAGGCAAGTGCTTACTGCACTGAGCCATCTCCCCTGCCCCATCAGTTTTCTTTTAACCTTGTTGGTGATTTCTTTTGGTATACAAAACTTTTCAATAAGATGAAATTCCAATTATTGATTCTTTGAAGTATTTCCCATGAAATTTGTTTTTTTGTTCATGCATGATCTACCCCATGACTTCAAGATTTCTACCTACTATGTCTTCCAGTAGATTTTTTTTCTATTATAATATTTACATTTTTGATCTATTTTGACCTAAGTGAGTGGTGATAGGCACTGGGCTACTTTTAGTCCTCAGTGTGTGGACAGCCAGTTTTTCCAACATCATTTATTAAAGAGGCTTATATTTCTTCCAGTGAACATGTTTGGTACCTTTGTTAAAGATAAGATGCCTGCTCGTGTTTTTATTTTTGTGTGCATCTTCCACAAATATTCAGGTCTTTTCTTTTCTGTCAATACCATGCTGAGTTGATCACAGTAGCGAGCTTTGTAGCATAGTTTCAAGTCAGGAATACTGCATTTGTATTTCCCATTAGCAAACACCCAAAGAGTATCAAGCCAGGATTACTTCCTACCTTGCCTTTGTTGCCCAGGATTGTTTTTTTATTCTTGTCTTTCTTGGTCCCAGATGAAGTTTAGGTATGGTTTCTCTAGTTCTGTGGGGGTGTGATAATCATATTTTGACTGGGATTGCATTAAGTTTATATGGCAGTTTGGGGAGTATGCTCATTTTCAGTGTTGTTCTTCCTATCCATGAGCAAGGGATAACTTTTCCAGTTTTGGATATCCTCTTTAGTCAGAGTACTATCTTTTTCATTGTATAGATCTTTTACTTCATTTTTAAGGCTGATTCCTAAGTATTTCATTTTTGGTAATGTTATAGCAAAGGATGTGATTTCCCTAATTTCTTTAGTGAGTTTGTTTGTGTACAGGAATGCTACTGATTTTTGAGTGTTGACTTCGTACCCTGTTATGCTAATGAATTTGTTTATTAAGCCTAGAAGTCTTTTGCTCAAGTGTTTGTTGTCTTATATATACAGTATAATGTCATCTGTGAATATTGATAATTTCACTTCTTCCTTTCCTATTCATATATGGCTGTTAGGTATACAAAAGGACAGAATGACCAGTACAGAGAATTTTCTCATTAAAACAAATATATGCTGTTCTAGGGCCAGGGAGATGCCTCAGAAGAATAAGTGTTTCTGTAGCAAGTACAAGGGCCTGAGTTCAGTCCTCAGTTCCACAACAACAACAAAAATAATAAATAAATAAATATATGTTGATCATATGATCATGTTATGTCTGTGTATTTGCTCATGGGGAATACAAATACAGTGCAATGTAAAATAAAATATTAAAATAAAATATGGTTAATATAAAATGTGTACACGAATGTTTTATATACAGCTGCATCTCCATTCAAGCACTTAATTCATTCTACAATTCTAGAAATGATAGTTGTATTTGTGATCATGCAGGAAAGATATTCAAGGTCATGTCCATCACCTGATGTAGAGTTTGTAAACAAACTAAATTTTACCATACACTTCAGTTTGTGAATCATACTGCTCACAAACAAAAGAGCTCATCAACCAAGGTACCATTATATTTTATTTATTGCTGTGAAAATAGGAAGTAACTCAAATGCCTCTTAAGTTGGGAATGGGGGAACAAATCAAGCTATGACTATGAAATAGAAATATTATTCGGCCATATAGGTGGTGCTGAGAATTCTGGATATTGAAATGTGGAAGAGTGAAACACATCCTCTTTATGTAGCACAGTCCAGAAAACACAACCAAGAATTTCAGGTGCTCACCCAAACACCTGGTAGGTAAACCTGTCTCCTAAGAAAAAAAGGGAATCCATAGAGTTAGAACTTCAGGGACAAACAAAAGAATGGGTGCTACTCTAAGAAAAATCTTTGGCTATTTTAAGTTTCAAAAACAGCACAAGATTTCACTTTGAAAGTGAACCCTTCTATACAGCAGTCAACAGTAGAAGAAAGAATCTCCTTTAGCACCTGCCATATTGGCAGGTAAAAGTATTGGCATGATGAACAGCATTCTGCTTAAACCACTGCCCTGCTTCCTATATCCAAAGTATTTAATAAGGTGCCATTCAGAAAGGGATTGATTACTTAAGATGAAGCTACAAAATAGCTAAAAATTTCATTACAGGGTTATCAGTACTACCATTCCATGGTGACTGGGTGAGAGACAGCCAAGGGAACAGTGGTGGACAGAGACTGGGGTAGAGTTACAACTGAGAAATTTAAGCTCAGACTGGGAAGGACTTGAAACCTAATTTCTATATGTAACTAGGTCCAGAATGTTTGGCTAGCTCTAAAGTAAAGGTATTGGCATGATGAACAGTATTCTGCTTAAACCACTGCCCTGCTTCCTATATCCAGAACAGAAGGAAAAATATGATTGTTTCTGAACCTACAGATATGGATAAGGTACAATTTGATTGAGAGCCTGCACAGCCTGAGCAGTTGGGACTAACTGGCCACTAGAGCCAGAGGGACACCTTACAAAGACATATGCCATAAAGGTACAAGAAAGCTATGACTTGCTAGAATCCGAAACTGCATCCAGAAAAGAAGTTACTCTTTCAAATATATACAGGAAAAAAAATTGTTTTTCTGGACTCATTTATTTTTTCTTTCCCAAGAGTTCTTTTGGGTTTTATTTTTATTTTTTTATTACACTATTTTTCTATTCTTTTCTTTTTCCTTTTTGTTTGTTGTTTTCTGTTATCTTTATCTGATTCTATTAAATTTATTTTACTCCTTAAAATTATGCTTTAGCTCATGATTTATACTTACCATCTGACATTGCTTAATTTTTTTAAATTTTTCCTCTTTCATTTTCCCATGCCTTATTCCCACTATGCTTACTAGTGTAATCATTTTAAGATTTATGGATGCTTAAGTAAGTTAAGTGACTATGATATTACTGTGGATTGTTTGTGAAAAGTATAGTTGTTGCACTGAATAGCTATTTCCTGTATTTAGTATTTGCTTTTTCATAGTATTTATGTAACAATTATACATTTCTTTTCTATGGTTAAGTGTAGTACATTATTGGTTCTTATGGCATGTTGATAACCAATTTTTCTTTTCCACAATTTGTTATTGCTGGTCAGGTGTTATTGCCAGGGTGATATAAATGTTTCTATTAAATGATTTTCACTGTACGTAAATATCATGCAAGCTTCATGTCATTAATACTATTGTGAATTGATCAAAAGAGACAAAGAATACCACTATGAACTCTTTAATTAAAAACTCCAAGAAGAACAGATAATACTCATAAATATTTATTCATCATACAGCGTAAATCAACACAATAAAGGAAATATTAATTGACATGAAAAAACAACAGAACTGTAGCGGGTACCTTAGTACCCACTCTCACAAATTGATAGATCAACTGAACAACAAAAAATGAGCATCAGAAATGAAAAAATAGACAAATGGACTTGACACGTTTCTACAGAGTGTTCCACTTGAAAACACCAGAATATATATTCTTGTGTGCTGCACATGGGGTGTTCTCCCAAACAGACAATATTTTAGCTGACAAAACATGTTTAAGTAAATATAGAGGAATTAAAATCACCCCATGTGTACTCTCTGACTAGAACATGAAGAAACTAGAAAAAAATGACAAAGCAAACCACAAAAAATATACTAATGCATGGAAAATAAACAGGACCCTTCTGAACAACATTGGTTAAGGGGTTTGAGAGAAAAATCAAACACGAAATTTAAAAGTATATATAATTAAAATGATAATACTGACACAACATATCAAAACCTATGAGATGCAATGAAAGCAGTTCTATGAGAAAACTACATAGTTATAGCGATGAACTCACACATCAGGAAAATAGAACAAGATCAAATAAATAACCTAATGTGGAATTTCAAACTTCTTGAAAAAGAAGACCAAATCAAACCAAAATCTTTAATAAGGAAGGAAATTATAAAGAGCAGAAATTAATGCAGTAGAGACTAAGAACACAATAAAGCACATGAATGAACTGAAAAATTGATTATTTGAAAGAATAATAAAATTGACAAATTATTGGCTAACCTCATCAAAAAAAGTAAACAACACAAATTCAAGCAATAAGGACTACAAAGTGGGAAATCACAAAGGATATCATAGAAATTCAGGAGAACATCAATACCTACTATAAAAATCTATATTGTAATGAAATGGGAAACACAGAAGAACTACACAAATCCTGAATCACAATCAAATTGCCCATACTAACGCAAAAAGAAATAAATATTTCAAATAAACCGATATTGGACAAATAAATTGAAAATCTAACTAAAAGTTTACCAACAATGAAAATAGCAAGCCCTCAAAGAAGCAGTGCTGCATTTACAACAAATTGAATAAAGAACTATTACTCAACTATACAAGACAAATCTTCATATACATGAAAAATCTAATATTCAATACCAAAATCTTAACATGTGACCTTAACACATCCTTATCACAAAAAGAAAGGACAAGTAGATGAAATATTAGTAAAGACATAGCAGAATGGAACCAGAACATGGAACAAATAGACTTAGTGGACGTATACTGAGTGTTCTATCCAATCACAGCTGCTTCAGTTGCACAAGGGACATTTTCTAAAATATACCATGTACTAATTCATAGGTCATGCTTAAGTATATGTAAGAAAATAGAAATTACCCATGCATATTTTCTGACCACAGTGCAGTGAAACTGGAAATAAATAAAAAAAGAAATCAGAAAAAAACAATAAATACATGGAAATTAAACATTCCTCAGTAACCAGATGAAATTCAACAAGTATTAAGCAATATCTAACACTCAAGGAAAATTCAAGAACAACTTTCAGAATTTATGAGATTCAGGGAAAACATTTGTTAGAGGGAAATTTATAGTTGTGAACTCAGACATTAGGAAAACAGATCAGGAGCAAATAGATACCCTAATGGTGCAACTTAACTGTCTAGAAAAGGAAGTGCAAACCAAACACAAAGCCAAAAAACGAGAGAAAATTATAAAAATTAAAGCAAAAACTAGTTCATTCAAGATGAAGAAAACAATTCAAGGAACTAATGAAAAGAAAAGCTAGTTCTTTGAAAGATTAAATTGATAAGCCCCTAGCTAACCTCATCAAAAAGAGGAAAGAAAAAATTCAAATATGAACAATAAGGAATAAAAAGGGTGCAGTTACTACAGAAACAGTGTAAGTTCAGAAGGTCATTAATAGCTGCTTTCAGAAGCTTTACTCTCACAGAATTGAAGACACAGAAGAAATGGACAGATTCCTAGAAATGTAAATACTACCAAAACTGAAAAAAGAAGGTATAAGAACTCAATAAATCAGTAACAGCAAATGAAATACGAAATGTAATGAAAAGCCTGCTGAGAAAGAAAAATCTAGGCCCTGATGGATACATAGCTGAATTCTACAAGAAATTTACAAAAGATATAATCCTTATACTCCTCAAACTATTCAATAAAATTGAAAAGGAAGCAATTCTCCCAAAATCATTACTGGAGACAAGTATTATACTGACACCAAAACCAGTGAAAGATACAACTAAAAAGACAATTACAGGCTAATCTCATGAGAGATCGAGCATAGATACAAAAATCCTCTATAAAATCTTAGCTAATAGAATACAGCAAATCATCAAGAACATTATACACAATGACTAAGGAGTATTTATCCCAGGGATGCAATGATCATTCAATATGTGCAAATCTATAAATGTAATACACTATGTAAATACAGCCAAATACAAAAACCTCATGATCACCTCAATTGAGGCCAAATAAAAAGCTTTGACAAAGTCCAAAATTCATTCAAGTTCAAATCCTTACAATAAATTAGAACAGATGGCTTTTATCTCAAACTGATAAAGGCCATCTATGACAACCCAAAGGCTAACACAAATATAAATGGGGAAAGACTGCAATCATTTACTCTCAGATCTGGTACAAGACAAGGATATCCTCTATCACCACTCTGATACAATGTAGTTCTCGAATCATTAGCTAGAGCTATTATATGAGAGAGATATTAAAGGAATAACAACAGGTAAAGAAGTTAAAATATAATTATTTGCAGATGATATGATAGGAAGACCTAAAAAACTCCACCAAGAAGCTACTAGAATTGATAAACAAATTCAGTAGCATAGCATGACATAAAGTCATACCTAAAATTCAGTATCATTCCACTCTAAAGACAACAAACACACCCAGAGGGAAATTAGGGGAAAAATACCTTCTAAAATAGCACGATGGAAAAAGAAATGCTTAAAAATTTATCTAACTAAAGTCAAAGATCTATTCAATGAAAAATAAAGTACTGTGAAAAAACAGACAGTACAGGATTTCAGAAAACGGAAAGATATTTCTTGCTCCTGGATAGGAAGAACCAACACTCTGAAGATGGCCATAGTCCTAAATTTGATGTATAGATTTAATGCAATACCTATCAAAATTCCACCAACATACCTCACAGACCTTAAGAAATTACTCCGAAAATTTATTTGGAACGAGAAAAACCTAGAATAGCAAAGGCAATACTCACCAACAAAGACAAGGCAGAACGAATCACAATTCCTGACTTGAAATTATACTACAAAGCCACTGTGATAAAATCACCATGGTATTGGAAGCAAAATCAATGGAATAGATAAGAACATTCAGAAGCCTCTTTATACACACTTAGCTACCTTATCTTCAGCAAAGGGGCCAAACACACTTACTGGAAGAAAGGTAGCCTCTTTAACAAATGGTGCCAGAAAAAACTCACTCTCTACATTTCAAAAACTAAAATTTGACCCAGGTCTATCACCATGCACTAAGCTAAAGTCAAATGGATTAAAGCTCTAAACATTAAAACAGAAACATTCTCCTGGAAGAGAAAGTAGGAGGAACTCTTGAAGACATAGAGGTAAGCCAATAGTTCATGGAGAAAAATCAAGTTTCAAGGGTAATACTTGAAAGAATTGACAAGTGGGGCTTCCTTTTTTTGAGAAGCTTTTGTACATCAAAAGCAATTACTAACCAAGTGAAAAGAGAACCCACAAATTTCGAAAACAACTAATAAGGACTCAGGCAAAAGTCTGCTCTCTAGAATTTATAAAAAAGTAAAACACATAAGGGCCCCAAAATTTAAAGACCCAATCCAGAAATGGGTGCCTGAGTAGAACATACACTTGTCAGAATACAAAAATAAGAAGCAAATAAATACGTGAAAAAATGCTCCATATCACTAGCCATCCATGAAATGCAAATTAAAATGGCAATGAGATACCACCTCACCCCAGGAAGACTAGCTATCATGAAAAAATCAACCAACAACAAATGTTGGAGAGGCTGTGGGGGAAAAGGAACACTTCTTCACTGCTGGTGGGGATACAGACTCGTGCAACCATTATAGAAAGCAGTGTGGAGACTTCTAAAAATAGGACTGGAAATCCCATTCAAGCCAGCTATCCCCCTACTGGGAATTATTGCAGAAGAACTGAAAACATCATATCATAGTGATAAATGTACACATATGCTTTTAGCAGCAGAATTTATGATAGCCAAATCTTGGAAACAACCAAGACGCCCATCACCTCAGCAATGGATGAAAAAAATGTGGTATTTTATACAATGGAGTATTATTCAGCTATAAAGAATGATAAAGTCAAAGCCTTTATATTTAAGTGGATGGCACTTGAAGATATACTCAAAAGTGAAATAAACCAAACCCACATATGTAAATAACATATAGTCTCCCTAGTGTAAGAATTCAAATGATGAAATAAAAATAGAACAGTGAAACACAAAAGGAAAGGAAGAACTTAAGGATTAAACAATGAAGAGTGGGCAAGGAGAAAATCTAGGAAACATGACAGGGCAAAACCATACATTTATATGAACAAGATAGTTAAGGCAATGATCCTAAGAATCTTCAGCAAGATTCAGTTATCAGTTCATTGATAGGCTTCTCATTCTGACTAACTATATGTGCTGATACCTGTGGACTAATCACATGCTCTGATAACAGCGATGTGTAATATTAGGGTCTTGCTTGGAATGCCTGTCATTCTGGTCTTCTAAATATGTACTGTTTGCCATGTCATACCAATTATTGCCATACTGTCTCTCAAGTAAATGCTTGTTTTTTTAAAAAAGTAATAAATGAAAACAAGAGACAACAAAAAATGTCATAGGACTATCCTACTACAATGGTTAGATTTCTGAATTTCTATGTAAAATATGTAATTATTCCTATTTTAATTTTAAAAAAATTGCCTTTTTTTTCTTCACATTCTGTATGGATTTAAAGTTTAACATATCAATACTTGATGGAAAATACTTGTTCCATGTTATGTCTAAGATGTTTGATATTTAAACAGATAGGTTAAACTCAACTGCCTATGTTATAGGGTAATAATATCATTGAACTTCTCTTCTGGAGGGTTAACAACTAAAGTTTGTAGACCAAAAATTGGAGAAAAACAAGGGCTGCAAGGACACCCAACATTTTCATCCAGGCCTTTCAAGGTCAGTGAATATTCAGGACATAGGAGAACTGTAATGTCATGTAACTCAGTTGTGTCCCAAATTTGGTGATCAAGAAGATTATGGGGCCACAGAGGAAAGTGATCAATGATGTAGAGTGTGCCTAAGGAGAGCTGCATGGAGAGAAACATTCTCTCAGGCTTTCACAGAGAGCAAATTGGTCAAGCAATGGCCATGACTCATCCACATGGCTGACACTGAGAAAGGATCTACAAATGGTGGTACCAGGTTTCAGAGTAAATACTGAGGGGATTTGACTGACTTTGCCTGATACAAAAGTTACATTTATTGTTATATAGGTTTTGCTTTATTTTGTTGTTAACCATCCAGCAGAAAAGTATAGAAATGATGTATAAAAAGTAAAGCCATATTAATATGCTGAGCTATAAAAAGCTCAAGTTAACAACTTCTGACATTGCCAGAACTATGGATAACCCACTACTATTGGACTGCAGGACTATATTGAATTATTTTGCTGAATTAATGTACCTATCATATTTAACTGAAAATGGAATACCCATCTCTAACAAAACTAAACAAAATAAAAGGGGATACCAATGTAGGATCATTTTGCATATGTACATACAATATAGTTAAGATAGATATATAGCTACTGTCTCTTAATTAAAGGAGAAGAAAGATTTGTCCTAACAGTGTTTTGATGGGATATCATGTCCGCATCTTGTACTATGAATATGCACTACAAGGACAAAAATATGCAATGTATTGATTATTGAAACTGTCATACTAAGTTTTAAAAATTGTCTCATTGCTATTTGTTTCTCAAGAAAATTAATAATAAAAAAATAATGGCCATACTTTCAGAACAGAAATATCTAAAAATAAAAAAGAAGTAAACAGCCTTAGACAAACATCTTGCATATTGAAATAGTAAAAATATCAAGCAATAGCTTTATGAATGCTTAAGAAAATTTGCATACCTGTTAACTTGATATGTCCTATTTCGTCAAGCAAAATGCTGCAAATCAAAATTCATATTCAACAATATTCAAAAGAGTTTACATAAAACATTTACATAAAATTCTTCAAAATCATAACTATTTGCTATATGAGAGTGATTTAGAAATAAAGTTAAAATAAAAATATGTATTATGAAGAATACTTTTTATAAGTAACTTATAATTAATTACAAAATCAGTCTTAAATTCCCTTACAGTCTTTTAAAAATTTAACTCACTATGCTAGAATGTAATTCTGGTTCTACAAATATAGACAATAGCATTAAATAAAAATATACTTTACTTTTCTGGCTTCAGGTCTCTATATACAATTCCTAGTCGATGTAGATGATCCAACGCAAGGGCCAGTTCTGCAAGGTAGAATTTCACATCTTCTTCTGTAAATAGAACCTATAATAAAATAATAATTTACCGTTTAATGTTTTTAGTAAGTATTATTTTTAAATGTTTTTCTTTAAATCTAATAAGACAAAAGTAGGCAAATAATAAGAAAATAAGTGTAGATTATTTTGATTTTATTGGCATAATCATTGGGAATACAGATTTCTACATACTGTATATGAAAGTAATTTAAGAATTTTCAATGTTAGCCATTTTTTGTAAAAGTTTTTGAAACATATGTTTGAATAGCTTTGTAAATAAATGTACTGGACAGAAAATTCCTCTATTTTAATGATATGGCATCATGACAACAATATTAATTTTACTGCTCTGCCTTATTTAACATAGCAATATAATCTGAAAATCTGAAATACATAGGATATTTTGTTTGAACACTGGTAATTTCATTATTGCTATTTTTTCACTAATACTAAAGTTTATGAGTTTAAACACTGTTTTCCTTTTCTCATCCCCCTCTTTCTGTTTTTCTTCACAATATTTGGAATTCAACCCTCGTCCTTATAGTAAATGACATCCATAATCTTTCTTATTTTTGTTCAAATAGAGTCTCATTAAGTTGCCAAGGCTGGCCTCAAACTTGCAACCCTCCTGCCATAGCCTTTTAAGTAGCTGAGACTGCAGGTATGTACTTCTGACCTTGGCCCGCAGGTTTTCTGTATCTGATAATAGAGTTGCTATGACAAAGTGAAAATAGTACTAGACTGTAAATTAGAATTAGTACTATAACACTAGATTAGACATGTAATTTTGACTTCTGAAACTTGGCTTCTAAATCTGTAAAATAAGTGTATTTGTCATATCTAGCTAACAAGATTATTTTGAGAATTACATCAAAAAAAGGAAGCCTTGGAAATTGTAAAATGCTATGCAACCATAAAGTATTATTATTACAGGTTTACATCTACTTTCTTTTACAAACTAATTTATATACAGAATTGAGAACTATGTAACCATTTATTGTACATTTTAGAATTTGTCAATGGCTTGGTATGGACAAAAATAACTAGTTATGTGTAATTTTAATAAAAAAAATATCTGGATTATTTGGAAATCTCAAGCTTGCATAAAATATGATAATGTCTCACAACCATCTTTTCCATGTAGAATTAATACTACTGTATTTCACAGTACACATTTAAGCTACTAATAAAATTGCAGCAAACAAGCAATCAATGAAAATTTTTGATACCCCATCTACTATTTAAAATGATCAACACAAAACCAAATGTGTCATTATCTATAATTCAAATGCATTAATTTGAATATCATAATGAAAAAATATTATTTTACTTGTATTCTTGTTAACAGCAAAATACTTGCTAATTTATCTTCTACACAAAGATAATTAAAATGTTCATTGAAACCTAACACAATAAAAAACCATAAATAAAATATATTTTACAACTCTAAAGAAACATTGCATTGCATATGTCATATCTTATATCAAACCCATTATCCTATCAGGAAATTGCCTTGGTCACAAACCTCATAAAGGGTACAAATAAAAAACTTACTAAGAAACGATTATGTACAAAATCAATTATGCACAGGGTGCAATTAATTAATGCCAAGCTTGTACATTAATTATGCTATTACAATTTTCCAAATAAGATTATGATGAAAATATCTTCAACTTCTTTATAGAAAAAAGAGTCTCACAGTGGCTATCTTGCCCACAGTAACATAACAAATTGAATGAGGTTGCAAATTTGAAATCACCAATACCTGATCCTACAAGTGACCTTTCCACAGAAGCCACTCCTTTAGAGTCCACAAATTTTAGAGTCACTGCCAATAATGTTTTCCAATTTGATGAACTGTTTCACTCATACATCTCTCTCCAAATTAAAAATTACCCAGGGCTGGTCAAATAGCTCAGCACATTAAAGGGCCTGCAAGCAGGCACAGGGGCCAGGGATTCAATCCTTGGGCCTGCTGTGCCAGTCCTGCTCCCCCAGGGCAAGCTCAGACTGCAATTCAGACAGGGTGTGGTGGTGAACTCTTGTAATCCTAGCTCTTGGGAGGCTGTAAACAGGAGAATCACTATAAGTCCAATCTAGTAGTGAGACCCTAAACGCGCTGTAGACTCTTCCCTAAAAATACAAAAAAAAAAAAAAAAAAAAAAAAACACTGTCCAAACTTATAGTACTAAAAAAGCACTAATATTTTATTGCTATGTATGTCCAAATGTGTGTGTGTTAACACAGTGGCCTCCTCTATTATCCATGCAATACTATACCATAAACATTCTCACATATCTTTCCAATTTATTTATAAAGTTTTCAGTATTAACAATATCAATTTATTGTGATTTACCAAATGTTCTACTTCTAGAAAAGTAGGTTATTTCCTACTATTCACTATTTTAAATGACTGTAATATGCATGTGTCTACATTAATGTTTATGATTATTTTCCCAAAATAAATTTCTAAGAAATAAAACAGTTAATACTGGGTCAAGGACAAAATTATACAAATTTCTATATTACACAAAAAATTATTTTTCAAAAAGGTTACAACAGTTTCCCCTACCATCAGCAGTTTGTGAAATCTGTCTTGTGAACTCTATGACAATTCAAAATGTATCCTTTAAAAATCTTTTCAAATTTGATCTATACATATCAACAAGTTTTATTTAACACTTCATACGTGGATGTTTTTCATATTAGGGGACTTTGTGTTTTTCATGAGTTATGAGTAATATCTATTTTTCATTATTCACATAGTGCTTGGTCAAGTGCTACAAGCTTCATAACTGTTTGAAATGTCAGTGCTCTATAATATTAGGTGCAAATATTTTCTAACTTTATGCTGTTTTCTTATATTCCCTAGTTTTGAGTTTTATATTTTCAACTTTATATATGCTTTTTCCCTTACCACTTTGATACTTCATTCAGTGATCAAATAGATATTCAACTGCAATTTCCTTTAAGATAAAGTAATTATTTTCCAGACCTAGTTCTTTAATATAAGTAAATTTATTTTTGTATGTGGCAGAGATGGTGGCTTAAAATAATTTTTGAAATATATTACCAACATATCAAATACTATTTACTGAATAAGCATTAGCTTTGCTACTAATTGATAATTCTTCCTTTATCCAGAATAATATGTCACATATAACAGGATATTCTCAGATGATGCAGTATGTTTTTAATCTTGTATTAATACTATGCTTGGGGCTGGGGAGATGGCTCAGTGGAATAAGCGCTTCACTGGCAAGTGCAAGGGCCTAAGTTCAATCCCTGGTTCTTCCAAAAAACAAAAAACAAAACAAAACAAATATATATATATATATATATATATATATATATATATATATATATATAATGCTGTGTTGTTTATTGAAACTTTATAAAATTTGGTTTTCTGTTCTCTCTCTTTCTCTATTTTTCCCAGCAACCAGGATACCTAGAAATCCTGAGCTCATAGAATTCTCCTGTCCCTAGGAATCTAGAGGTTCCTGTCACTGAGATTCTATAGGCATGGCTCAAAGTTTGTTTTAAAACAAGAAGTGGGGCAATGAAAGGATATTCTCTGCACTTGTCCAAATTTCTTAGTTCTTTTCATTTCCTTATATTTATCGATAAACTATAATTCTGTTAATTTCAAACAAAAAATTCCTTTTGGAGCATTGTTTGGAACTTTGTGTCAATAATTAATTTTAGAAGAATTAATAACTTTATGATAATCATTCATTCAATATACCATACTGTCTTGATATTTGCAAAATAGAGAATGGCTTAAAGGTTTTTATATTTATATGTATAACTGTGCATTTTGGGACAATTAAATTTGGGCAGGAAGTTTCCCTTTAATATATAAATAACAGACATTGTAAAATTTTCTTAACACATATAAAAACTATACTTTTAAATTCTTAGGCATAAAGAATAAATTCATTTTGAATTATTTAACAACTTTTTAATATATACAAATGAATTAAAACCAACAAATCACTACTTATAATAAGCTGCCTATAGAAGTAAACATTGAATCAATTTTTAAAGCCTGTTCAATGAATAATTTATTGTCTTTGGGAAATGCATTTAAAATGCTTGCTCTTACCTAATATTCCAGACTTAGGAATCAAAACTTACTGACTGCATCTCTGTGCTAGTATGGGTTTAGATAGTCCCACATCGAGAATGGAGGTCTGAAGAGTTTAAAAGAAAATTAGAAATGACTACAAGTAAAATTTTTTCAAAAACATTTGTGACACTTCTACAGTCTAACACAAGAAATCATGAATGTTGGAGCCTTATCATACTTTTCTCCCTCTATGCTTTGAGACTACATTTTATTAAGTTTCTTTAAAGACCCTCATTAGAAGGTCTAGACAGATACTATCACATACTAAATTTTGTTCCACAGTGAACAATAGACAATGAACCCACTCCATGCTCATGCCTGGCATGTACTGCACTGGAGATAGACAGATATAAGCCAGAGACCTTAGCCACTTAAGCACTGGCTAGCATCCCAGAAACACATTATTCCTTATTCACAAGTTTCAGAGCTCTGGGAATTAATGATAGCTCTCCCACATTCAACATTGCAAATTCTGGAAGCGAGAGATTGAACTACAATTATCCAATTACAATGTTCCTCCCAAACTACCATTTCAAGACAAAATGAAGTAGACAAGGTCAGGAGTTATTCTCCTGCCTAAAACACCTAAAAGACAGGCAGGACAAAATATATGAATGATATTTGTTAAGACATTAGACATCAGGCAACAAAAGACAGTGAATATTGAAAGATGAAGGAAAAACAAAGTATGCCCTACAATTGTTCTAGTTTAATATCCTCAAACAATGTCTATGTCACACTACAGAGAGACTAAGTCAAGTGGATCCTGGAATATTTTTGAAGGTGATGAATCAGAGTCAGAGGAAAAAAGGACAAAATTGACAGGATAGAAGTACTAAAGAAGAAAAATTTTCAGAAAAAACTCTGCAGAATTAGAGACAATCTCAAATTTTCAGCAGAAAAACACTGAGCACATACAAGGGCATCATCCTTAACCAAGAACAAACAAAAAACAAGGATTAGAGAACAATCAAGGGAATTCATAGAAGTTCAAGAATTATTTATTTCTAGCGATAGCAGAAAAGCTGACACACAGATCATCATAGTTATAAGAAGGGTTTTGTTTCAATAGTAGAGCAAAATCATTCCTTTAGTAAATGCTGTTCTGGTCTAGTCTAAAAAAAATAGAGATGCAAACAGATCAAATGAGTTCTACAACCAAGAATAAGCTACATTATGTACATAAAAATAAAAAAAACTTTATTACTTAATAAGATAAATTTCACTATGTCTGCTGTCCAATAAAGACTGCCAATCATGGATCAGAAGACAGTATTTGAGGTAACAAAAACAACCCTAAAGATTAGGAGAGCTCATAAAGCACTAGGACAGCTAAATTTTCAACAGTAAGAGTAAGAAAAAAAAAAAAAAACCAAAGTCACAATCTAGAGCAGATTGGTTAGAATATTAAGACTCAAACTTTAATATTGGGACATTGGTAAACCTTTACTGAATGCTGTCCTAGATCCACATGACAAAGTTGAAAAGCAAATACAGGACTGCAACTGCAGCTCAGTAGTAGAGTTTTTTCTCAGCATATATAAGGCCCCATGTTCAATACCAAGCAATGTAAAAAAGTCAAATCAAAGGAGAAACAAAGCAAAAGCAAAAGGATCAGTTTCCAAGAAAATATCTGCATTCTAGAACAAAATTAAGTGCTATTTATAGGAAAATGAAAATAGCATACAAGAAATTAAATTCATAATGTCTACCACCCAATAAAAATGACCATGAAATATGCTATCATAGACACTTAGAAGTTATAGTCACCTATCATTAACAATATTTACACAATAAGTGGGCTGTACTCCAAAAAAGTTTAATTTACAAAGAAAAGCAATTAGCTAGGGCCAGTGAGATAGCTCAGCAGACTAAGTGCCTGCTTAGACAAGCACAGGGACCAAGGTTCGAAACCCAGCACCACATGCCACACCAGCACAGCCCCTGTGTGCACTGAGCCAGCAACCAAGACAAGGCATGGTGGAGCACACCTGTAATCCCCATGCTCAGGAATCTGAAAAGAGGAGGATCACTATGAGTCCAAGCTATGTAGTGAGACCCTGTATCAAATACATACATTAAAAAAAAAAACAAAAGCAATTAGTTAAATTTGGCTTAAGATCATTGTTTTCCAATCTCAGGATACAGATTCATATTTTACACTCTAAAGCAACTACTAAAATAACAAAACAGGGCTGGCCAAGTAGCTCAGCAGATTAAAGCGCCTGCAAGCAGGTGCAGGGGCCAGGGGTTCAATCCCTGCACCCGCTGAGCCAGCTCTACCTCTGGGACATGCTGAGACAGCAACTGAGACTGGGTGTTATGGCGTGTACCAGCTCTTGGGAGCCTGTAAACAGGCAGATCACTACAAGTCCATTCTAATAGTGAGACCCTGAACACCCTGTGACCCTTCCCTAAAATACAATACAATATAGTACAATAAAATAAAATAACAAAACAAAGTGTTCTAGTTAACATCAATAAGACAACCACAGTGCTAAAATAAAATTGAAAAAATTTAAAAAGGAAAAGAACATGATATTTAAAATAAATAGCAAGGCAATAGACATCAATAATCATATTATGTAAGACAGGTCTAACATCTTAAAAGAAGAAAAGAAGGTAACTGCAGTTTCTCTTAAATGTTACACATTATTTAAAGGCAAAAATATGTTAAAGTATGTGAGAAGATGCATTAAGCTAATGCTAAGTTTTACAAAAGCTGAATTAACTACATTCATATCAAAGTAGACTTCAAAGTGAAAAGGGAAACTCAAAAATAAAAGGGTCAATTTATCATGAAGAAATGATACTCATAAGGTTTTATATACCTAATAACAGCATTTTGAAATACATTGAAGGAAAAGGATAGAAATTCAAGGAATATACAAATACATAATCATATTCAAACTGTCAATGTTTAAAATTTAAGCATGTGTATAATTACTGTGTATCAGTCAAAAACAGTTTCTAAAAAGCTAAGGCAAAAACTAATAAGTATATCATTAATTTAATATTTGTATGAATAAAAGTCACTTGATTAACATTTATAGATACTTCTGTCACCCAACAAAAGGGGAATACATATTCTTCTCAAATGCATATTTAATATTTATCAACATATACCATATTCTGAAGTATAAAGCAAGTACAAGAAAATTTAAGACAATTCAAGTCATACAAAGAATGCTTCATGCCTATAATGGCATTAAATTAAAATGAATATTAGAAAGCTATCTGGAAAATACCCAAATAACCACATTAAGTAACATACTTTCAAAAATCCCAAGTTAAATAAAATTAGAAAGTATGTTGACCTAATGGGAAAAAGGCCATGTAACAAAACTTTGGAGGAATTATAGTCTTCATTAGAAAAAAATTTTTATTAACATGCCTCATATCCACAAACTAAACTTCTTTCTTAATAATTACTGAAAGGGGAGGCGTATGGGTTAGCTCAGTTGTTTTAGCACCTGCTCTGGCAAACCCAGTCAGGTGCAGGGGAACACAGTTCAATCCCAAGCACCACGTGCCTTACCAGACATGCCCTTAAGGCAGCCTGAGCCAACCCTCACACCCCCCAAAAAATAAAATAAAATAAAATTACTGAAAGAAAAGCTAGAGAAAGACAAAGTACACAATGATAAAAATTAAAGCAGAAAATAACATAATGCATATAAATAAAATATAGAAAAATTAATGAAAGTAAACCTGGTTCTTAGAAGAAGAAAAAATAAAACTGATAAAGCTCTAGCAAGGCTAAGCAATATAAAAAAAATATCAAAATGTAAATTACCAACATTGGAACTCAGAGCAGTGGTGACATCACTAGTAATTTTACAGGGAAAAGTATGAACAATGTTACACCTATGAATGTGATACATCTTCTGAAATGTATAAACTCCTTAAAAGACACAAGACAAGAAAGTTCACCCAAAAAGAATGAATAGTCCTAAGTCCATCATATAAATCAAATTTATGGTTAAATACCTTACCATACAGAAAGCTCCAGGCTCAGAAGACTTTACTAGTGAATTATTCTAATCATTTAAAAATGGCCAACATTGAATATATGGAACCTCTTTTTGAAAGTTGGAGAGGTAAAAAAACTACTCAGCTCATCTTATAAAACCAGAATTACTCTCATACCAGAAAGAGTCAAAAATGGTACAAGAAATTTATAGTCACATATCCCTAATGAACACATATACAAAATTAGTGAATATTATCCAAAAATATTCAAAGAGGGTAATGACTGAGTGGGATTAATCAATAAATACAAAAATAAAAAATAAAATCTTAATAAAAGCAGAAAATACTTGGGCCAGGGAGATGGCTCAGTGGAATAAGCATTTCCCTGGCAAGTGCAAAGGCCCGAGTTCAAAGTTCAATCCCCGGTTATGCAAAAAAAAAAAAAAAAAAAAAGCAGAAAATACTTAAAAAATTGATACCAATCTCAAGAAAAAAATGTAAAAGTAGTAAAAGAAACAGTAAAGTTAACCTAAGAAAGATCATTTAAATTTATTATATTTAAATTCAAAGATTTTTTGCTTCCACCTAAGATTTGCTTCCATTCAATACTGGACTGGAATGTTTAAGGCAGTGTGATAAAGACAGATAAAAGAAAGAAAGAAATGTGCATAAACAAAATCAATTAGATAACAGAAAGGCCTTTGAAATCTATAAAAAAAAGAAATCCCAGGTTCCACCAAAAACAAGAAAAAGAAGAAGAAAACAATTCTATAAAAAAGCTGCTAGGAGAAGACAGTTAGTTACTTAGGCTATGAAAAAAAAAGTTGAAAATAAAAACATTAATAGTCCCACCCAAAATGGACCTGAAATTAAGAAATAAATTCTACTTACAATAGAACTAAATAAAGAGTAACTACTTAGAGATTAATGACAAAAGATTGTATGACTTATATACTAAAAACAAGTAACTGCTATGAAAAAATAAGTACTAAATAAAGGGAGAGGAAAGTCATATTTATGAATTGAAAGTTTTGGTATTATTAAAATCTCACTCATCTGAAATACATCTATAGATTTATTCACTCACATCCAAATCTTAGCATGCTTTCTTTAGGAAGTGAAAAGAAAGCTCAAGAATTCCAATACCTCCTGAGAGAACCTATTTTAAAAGGTACAGTAATCAAGATAGTGGAGTATCTTGATGAAGACAGATAAACAGATCAATGAAAAAGATAAAATATTCAGAAACAGAGCTTTATATAATATATATATATATATAATCAATTGATTTTCAAAATAAACACAACGTAAGTCAAAGAAGAAAAAATATCCTCTTCAATTGTGATGCAAGAAAAACTGAATATCTCTAGGCAAATTAAAAAGACTTAAACACATACCTATAGCCTTAACTCAAAATAGATCCAAAATATAAAAGTAAAATCTGAATTATGAAAACACTAGAACAGGAGAAAATCTTTACCTATGATTAGGCAAGTGTTCCTTAAATAGAATATTAAAAATAAAGTTAATAAATTGAAGCAAATATAATCTAATTTCATAGAAATTAAGAACTGAGCCAGGGATATGGCTCAGTAGAATAAGCGCTTCCCTGGCAAGCACAAGGTCCTGAGTTCAATTCCTGGTTCTGCCAAAAAACAAAAACAAAAAGAACTTCTATTTCTCTTCTTGTATTATTAAGATATTGAAAAGACAAACTGTAAGCCAGAAGAAGATATTTGCAAACAACATATATGATCAAAGACTTACATCCAAAATACATGAGGAACTCCGAAAACTCTAAAAGAAACAAACAATTCTATTAAAAATTGTCAAAAAGTTTGAACAGACACTTTACCAAAGAAGATAGATAGCAAATGAGTGTAGGAAAAGATGCTCAATGTTATTAATAATTACTGTGATGGAATTCAGAGCCACAATGAGGTAGTAGCACATACTTATCAGTCAAAATTTCAAGACTGAACATACCAATTATTGGCAAGGATGGGAAGCAAATGAAACTCACATGCTGCTGTTGGGAATATAAAAATTAGATAACCACTTTGGAAAACTGTTTGGCAGTGTCATTAAATGTTAAAACATAGACCTATCATATGACCCAATCATTATATTCCTAGTATTTACTGATGATAAATGAAAATATATGTCCATATAATCACTTGTATATGAATGTCCACAGCAGCTTTATTGATAATATCCCAAAACTGCAACAACACAAACATCTATTAACAGATGAATAAACAGATCATGATGTATTCACACAATGGTAGTAGTATTTAGCAATAAAAATGAATAAACCATTGATACATACAACAACATGGATGAATCAAAATAATTATGTTGATTTAAGCCAGATAAAATAGTATTCAGTGATAGCTCAGTTCACAAAATTAGTTTATTCTGTGATTTTGGAAAAGATTTGTGTTTGTGTTGCAAAGATAGCTCTGCTCAGGTTTCTCACTTGAGGCAGAATTTGAAAACAAAAACAGTATTTTGCCAAATGCTTTCATTTTCGAAGAAATTGTTCGCAAACAAAAGTGTTCACAAACCAAGGTACCACTGTATATGATTCCATTTACATGATCCCCTATTGAATGCAAATGAAATATTGACAGAAAGCTTATTCCATAGAATTAAGATGGGAAGAATTACAAGGGCTCTAAGAAAACTGTTGGAAATAATGGATATGCTGATTATTTTTATTATGATTACAGATTCATGAGTATAGATAAGTGTACAATTCATTAAATTGTATATTTAAATGTGTGTGATCTATTGCATGTCAATTATACCTCAACATTGCTATTGTTAAATTAATCAACACCACTCCAAGAGGCCTTTAGGTAGCTTGAGTAGCCAAAGTCCTAGGCTTGCTACTTTCTACTTATCCAGTTATTCATTTTGTTCTTGTGTCTAAGAGAATGAGTAGCATACTAAGATGGTCCAAATGACAAGGAAGACAAGAAAGTGCTATTATTGGCATAATACTAAATACTACATAAAAAGAAAGAAAAGAATAATCATTATTTAAAATTTGCATAAGAATAATGTTTTCACCTTTAATGTTGCTCAATAAAATAGAGTAAAAATTTACAGATACTCACCTCTTTGGATAATCTTGTGAAGACATCCCCTCCCCTGAGAAAATCCAGTATTAAATACAGCTTCCCTTCAGTCTGAAAAGCT
>PVKA01009866.1:0-66568 GCA_004027165.1 Ctenomys sociabilis
AACCTGACTTTTATTGACTGGGTGGAGGTCCAGCTTGGTTGTAGTGTTTGCTGAGCATATAAGAAGCTGAGATTCAATCCTTAGTGCTACAGATGAATGAATAAATACACACTGACCTCAGATATAGACACCAAGATACACCTGAGCATGCAAGGACATGCTGATATTTTTAAGGGATTTGGATTCCTATATTAAATATGAATGGGTCTTCTTTGCTATGCCGCATCCCAAAACTCTGGTAGGCTGAGGCAGGAGGATTTTAAGTTTGAACCCCATCTGGGCAACTTAGATCTGCCTCAAAATTAAGTAAAATAAAAGGGTTTGGGATGAAACTGAGTACAAAGACCCCAAGTTTCATTCACTACCACATCCACCCACACAAAGCATGACAGGCAAAGCACTCCTGGATCACTACAAGGGGGATCTGAGTGCGTAGGAGGGGTCTTGAGGGCCTAGTGGTCTCTCCAAGGGACTCTCAGAAGCTTGTATTTTGATTTTAAAACAAATAGAGATTTAGCCAACAAATAAGTAGCATAAAATAGTTAAAATATTGACTGAGGAAAGTACTTTGCAAAATTTATGTATATATTCACAACATAAATGCATTTATATGAATTCTAAAACACACCCCCAACCCACAATTATTTGCTAGAGCAAATAAATGGATCTAAGACTAGAGAATATCAATAGGAAGGGGCAAAATAACTTTTTAAAAGTGCTGACATCTGGGAGATAGGCAGGGGGATAGAATGAGGGCGGGATTTCAGAGGGATTACAACCCCATCTCTCATCTTTATTTCCTTATCAAAACCAGAACTGAAGTAAACACACTAAAACGTTTAGCAATCACTGGATCCAGATGGTGCGAATTAAGGATATTTGCTTTATTGTTATCTGTACCATTGAAATGTTGCCTAATAAAATAGTAAACTTAAGATAAGAAAATAAAATAAAAACCATTTCTATTCAAACACAATATCGTTCTCTTGCGGTGATTGACTGCAGCCTGGCGCTGCCCGTCTACCACACTCGGCCGAGCTGCTGCAGCCTCGCGGCGGCTTCGTTCATGCCTAGACTGTCTCTTCTCTCTTACTTGATGCAGCCGTTTGGAAGCGCAAGCAGAACAGTTTGGCTCACACTGAACTGCTGCATTCAGAGCAGGAGTGTTCGCGCGGCCCCAGAACCAGCAGTGTCCTACTTTCCGCTGGAGCTCTATAAAGATTTGGGAGCTGGGTGAGTCTGAAGTGGTTTGCCTTGGACCCCACTATGACAGGTTCTGGGTGGAACACTTCCCTCGTGGGGGTCACACACTTGGCGTAGAGGGGCAGACATAGACACCTAGCTGGACTGGACAAGAGGATGGCCTAGATGGATGGCAGATAGGCTGCCCTGGTGATTGTATCGGACCCAGATGGCTGGAGAGCGCATACTGTGATTAAGTCTCTTATCTGTGTATGCCCCTCTTCAGGGTAAGAGATTTACTCTGGAGACAGTGAGAATATGAGTGTTTTACCTAGAGAAAAGAACTCATCAAACATCCTCCGTCATGACACCGGCAGGCTCAGTGTATCAGACTGGTCTCAAGTCATAGCTAAACAGAGCAGTCAGGCCACCTAGAGGGCAAAGATTGGCACAAAAGCCGAGAGAGAAGTCTAGAAAATCATTTTAGGAAATGTTAACCACTGGACAGCAAGGACAATAAGATGGGACTGGGCCACAAATTTAAGGCACAGGAGGAAGGTAAACGTGGGCTGTTCACCTCACCAGTACTCTCTGTAGCTTTGTGAAAGTTGTCAAAATCAAAATGGAGTCAGGTATGTCACCAGAATGTAGTCATGAAGCCATAAAGGGGCAATGCGTGCCTGTAAAAGCTATGACAAGGACTTGCTGAAAACCACAATCTTGTACATGGGTCACTGCACTCTGACACAAAACATACTCCTGCAAGGACATCTGTTCAGCAGCTGCCCGTGCAGTGCTGCACACAGGCTATCCTACCTATGGATCTCTACAGCAAGGGGTATGAGTTGCTTCAGAACAACTTATAGCTGCTTAGGCAGACCCAAGGACTGGGGTTCGATCCCTGGCATACTGTGCTGGCCCCACCCCCAGGGCCTGCTGAGAGGGCAAATAAGACTGGGTGTGGTGGTGTGTGCCTATAATCCCAGAACTTGGAAGGCTGAAAGCAGGAGGATCACTGTGGGTCTGATCTGTGAAGTGAGACCCTGTAGACCCTGTACTAAATACATAAAAAAGAACAGCTTACAGAACCTTCCTGATTTTAGATTTAAAAATATCCCCTTGCCTCATGTCTCTGGATAGGCCAGTGGTTTGTTATACACATGCCACAGATCACAACCCCATGTATTTCTGAATCAAGTCATGTCTTCATAGTGCCCCCTCCACCCCATTGTTCTTTTAGGCAAACAACCTCCCTAGGGTGCAACAAGTGAGAGCTTCCAGAATGTTCTCCCACACCGGTGAAAGGAGCTGGCGCAACCCCTGATTCCAGGCCGAGAGAGCCTCTTGGTCTGAGTCCCAGAGCACAAGGGAGGTGGCAAGCTGGCATCAGGTCCCATCCGTGCCCGCCCCTGGGGGGCTAGTTAGGTTCAGACTGTGATTCTAGTTTGCCACAGTTCCTCTGTTACAGCTGTAAGTGGCTCTCTCGTCCAGTGAGGTGGGTAACGGCAGCTTTGTGTGGATGGACCAGAAGACGATGAGAATCCTGCTCCTACTCAGGGGACATCTCACACATCCTGAATTCTTCTCCCTTTTCTTTCAGCTTTTTCTTCAGAACTTGGAATGTGGTGTCAACTTCTCAAAGAAAACTTTGCAGTATCCTGCTTCTGGGGGAATGGGGTACAGGAGGACCCTTCCCAGGGCTGCCCCAACACCTCCCTTTGCTGCCAGCTCCACTTCCAGCACGATGTATCATTCATCTGTTTGTGTACCTGCTTCTCTGATCACAGGGAGCAGAGGGATCCCTCCTCTCGCACGTGGTCACCGTGCACGGGTGCACACGTGATGCTTAGGGTGTTGGTTGAATGAAATTTAAGCTGATGACGAGCTGGAGACTTCTATTCTCTGCTCAGTTCTAACCCACTGACTTTCCTACTCCTGCTTATTTTGTTTTTCTACATTGAATGCAAAAGTAGTACTTGAGAGCATCCTGAGTGTGAAACTTCAAGCAAAACTCAAAACTAAGTTGTTCTGAGCAAAACACTGTCTGTATAAGGTACAAGGGATGCCACCCCTCTTCATCCTGGTCCCTTCCTAGAGGCTGCCACTGCGATGAAGTCACTCTGGGGTCACTTTCTCCCAGAAGTTTTCTATGCATTTCCAAATATAAACACATGTGAAGAAATACGACATTTTTGCTTTGTGATCCTGTATTTTTATCACATAGTGATGTCTTGGACACTGTGCATGACTGTAATTTTTTTTCATGACTATAACTTACTGAATTACTTTTATTTTATTTTATTTTTTTATTGGCAGAAATGAAATTGAACTCAGGCCCTTGCACTTGCCAGGGAAGTGCTTATTCTACTGAGCCATCTCCCTGGCCCCCTGAGTTATTTTTAACTGCTACTTACCAATCCAGAAAGAAGGCATTGGAATTCGTTTAATTTTTATAAAAATGATCATACTAAAGTTATCAGTCAGTTCACAGAGTTTATGGCAGAACAAAAACTAGACCTTGACCCCACATAAACAGTAACAATTTCACCTGAAGTAGGATTGAGGAAATAAAGATAGGCAGAAAAGAGACAAGGAAAATCATGATTTTAAAATTATACTTTTAAGGAAAATTGTAGCTTCTGGACATTCAAGCCTTTTCCCTTTCCAGGAAACTCATTCCAAACGAAAGTGAGGTATTCTGAAGGGTCTTAAGGACACAATGCCTGTGCTCCCTGGGCTTCGGGCCTGTACCTGGCACCCGGGAAGCCACCTCTCCCCGCCCGGATCCCCCTTCCCAGGCAGCCAGCAGCATCTACAGAGAACGCATCTCTCCCTCTGGCTTGCATCACAGCAGGCACCAGGACGCCCAGCAGGGATCCACCTTTCAGACCCCTCCGCAGGAGACCGTCCGGGTCACTTCAGTACCCCAGGTCACTTCTCTGGAGGTTCCCACTTCATTCTGAGTATGTACCTTAAATTCTGCCTGGTAAACCTCTTCATGCCTCTCTCTGTTATATCTTAAAGGTTATTTTTCTTAGGTGGACATCAGTGGAGCTCCAAGCTACCCCGGGGGTGGGGCAAACTGAAGGCCCCAGCTGCTCTTCGGAGGAGATTCCTCAGACCCTGACGTGAGCCACATAGGTGCAAACATATCCTGAGTGGGGGCTTCCGGAGAGAAGACCCCACTGTCACCACTTCCCAGTCACGGAGGGGCTGAGCTCCCTCTCCACTGCCACGCTGAAGGACCAGATGCCCCAGCCCGCTGGCTAGGAAACTATTTTCCCTCATACAAGCTGCTTCAGTGGTGTAATAGTCAATACCACAGTCCTTTTTCCATGTCTAAGGGGACAGGCCACGGGGTGGCCCCTGGGAGAAGCTCAGATCCCGGGCTCTCCGCCTGAGCTGGAGCAGTGCAGGGTACACGTGCACACCGACGGTCACCTACCTGCTCATGATTAAATAGCAAAGCCCTTTCACATACAGTGACAACAAAGGCTGTGAAATAAGCACGGAGAAGAGCCACCTCCTTTAATTAGACTCCTGGCTTCCGGTATTCAGGTCCCAGAGGGAGGCAGAGAGAGGTCAACTCGGGTGACAGTGAAGCTTGTCCTCTGCTGTTGTGCCAGGGAGAGTAAGAGGCAGCTCTGCCTCAGCGCCTCTCACAGCTGCTAAAATTTACTGGCAGAGCTGTAATTAAAATGACAGGTGTGTTCTGGAATTAATGAAATCTGTGCTTTTACGAAGCCTATTGCGCAACACTGAGCTTTATAATCTAATGACTTATGCTGAGGAGCCCTCTATATCCACCTCTAACACACACACACACACACACACACACACACACAGCAGTATATGACTTCCAATGTGATGGTGTGAGCAAAACCTCATTTTATGAAGCATTTTTGATGATTTCCTATTATTTTATTGCATTCTCAGTGATGATATTTTTTGTTGTTCTTTTTCTTTTAGACAGAGTTTCACTGGGTAGCCCAGGCTGGCCTCTATATCACGGCAATCCTCCTGCCTCAGCCTCCTGAGTGCTGAAATGATAGATGTGAGCCACCAGGCCTGGCTTACATTTCCTGAGTTTAAACTCAAATGCATGTTTTGAATTTTTTTAATAAAGAAGTGTTTTTCTCTTAGTCTTTCTCTCCTGTAAACTGTAGCTCAGTAACTTGGTGAGTGTGTGTGTGTATGTGTGTGTGTGTGAGTGTGTGTGTGTATTTTGCTATGATACATATACCTTTGAGTCACATTCATTTTTTAAAAATCGCTTCCAATCGGGGAGGACACTTTTGCACGTTCCTGCACTCATCGAGCTTTTTGGAGGTGACCTAAGCAGAGGTAAAATGGAGGGGAGGGGTGAGAGCAAGCTGGGGGTGCGCCAGGTGCACTGGGTGGCAGGTGTTTGTAATCCCATCACTCTGTGAGGTACGGAGACCCCAGGCTTGGACCCCGCCTGGCAAACGTAGCAGTTTAGCTGCTTCAAGATAAAAGAAAGTAAAACTAAGGGCTGAGAAGGCCCTGGGTTCAAAATCCCAGTGGATGGGTGGGGTATGGTGTGTGTAGAGTATGGGAAAACTGTATTATTCTGGGGGAAGATCAACCAAGCTGATCTGATGCAAACAGCATTCCTTAGGCTGGGGTCCCAGAGGCCCGGATGCCTGTTCTGATATTATTGTGCCTATCTGTCTCCTCGCTGGGTACCCCAATACTTTGTATGGTGGTGACACCAGGTACTAGCAGCCACCACAGCAACAGGTGACACCCGTCACTGTTCTCTGTGGCACAGGGCTGGGCACTCTCTCATTTTCAACCTGAAAACTCTTTTTCATGTAGGTATTATTTATGCATTTTTGTGTAGGCATCTTTTATGTAGGTATTATTCTTTTTGATGTAGGTATTATTTTATGTAGGTGTCATCTACATTTTATGGTATTAGAAATGGAACCATTTACTAAATTAAAATTCTGAACGCGTGCACATTCTCCTCTTCCACGCTCCACAGAGCGTCTGCCTTACTCCGGTTGTCTGAAATCACGCAAGTAGATCCTGCTGTATTTGCCACCATGCTGTACGTCCTATTAACACAGAGGCACCCCAGGAGGGCAGTGACGCACTTGTAGCCCTCAGTGTGAACAGCTTTACAAGTGTCCTGAGGGATGGGTTTGATAAGAGGGAAGACAGAGGCATAAAGAAGAAATTTGGGGTTGAGGATAAAGACTTTTTTTTTCTCAGAGATTGTCAGCCAAGTAACTGGGAGAAAGGCACGGCCCAGAAAGTGGCCTGGTAGGCTAGAAGGCCAGCCTTTGAGCCACCGAGGAGGAAGCCTCAAGCGGAAGCAGAAGGCACGAGGATGGGGATGCTGATAGCTGTCATACAAACCTGCAGACACACTGTGTGCACACAACTGCACGTCTGCCTCCAAGGCACCAGCCCAGCGGGCCAGCCCAGATCAGAGGCCTGCTTCCCTAGGCTCCGTAGGTGTCCTGGCCCTCCCTCCCAGCCCACAAAAGAAGACTTGCTGCTCTCCTGTTGCCACCTGCCTCCCGTGGCAACCCGCAGTCAGTGGGTGGCCGCCCAAATCCAAGGAGGAGCTCGGTGTGTGCAAGCACAGGCCACCTGCAGGGTCTGGTCTGTCTGCGGAGGAGCCGGCTGAGCTGGGCTTGCGCAGCGCTGGCCCGGGAGGCCGTCACTCACAGGACAGCATCCCAGGCAGAGCCGCCCGCGCTGGAGGCCTCTCGGCCCGGGAGGACTGCGCCTCCGGGACGGAGAGGAGGAACGGCTCGTCCTCTACTAAACTGAGGCATCTACCTCAGAGGTCTTCATCTGCAAAGAAGAAAATCGGGATGTTTCTTACCGAGGAACGCAACCACATTGTCCCCTTTTATGGTAAAAATATTAAGTTGTACATGAAAACAATATAATGCTCCATACTATCAAATCTCCTGTTTGGGCATTATTTATTTATTTATTTATTTATTTATTTATTTATTTTTAATACAGCTTCTTCCAGAAGCACCGAAGGCACTTTGGGTAACTTTGTTCTTTGCACTTTAAAATTAAGAAAGCACTTGTTGACTTGAGCCTTTTACAGCTCAGCATATTAATATGGCTTTACTTTTTATACCTCATTTGTATACTTTTCTGCTAGATGGTTAAGACCAAGATTAAGCAAGACCTATATGACAAGAAATGTAACTTTTGTATATGCCAAGGTCAGTCAAATCCTCTCAAGATTTATCCTGTAACCCTGTACCACAGTTTGCAGATCCTTTGTCAGTGTCAGCCATGTGGATGAGTTACGGCCATTGCTTGACCAGTTTGCTCTCTATGAAAGCCTGAGAGAATGTTTTCTCTCCATGTGACTCTCCTTAGGCACACTGTACATCATCAATCACTTTCCTCTGGTGGTCCCATCATCTATCTCCTTGCCAGTCCTACAGATAACTCACTACTATTATGGACTACTGGACTATATTGGGTTATTTTTCTGAATTCACACATCCACAATATTTAAATGGCAAGGGAATACAGATCTCTGACAAAACTAAACAAAAAAAGGTGATACAAATGAAGCACCATTTTGTAGTATAGATATACAGCTCTTAATTCAATGAGAAAAACGATTTGTACTAATAGTATTTGGACAGGATATCATGTCCGCATCTTGTACTATGAATAACTACTACAAAGACAACAGTATGCAGTGTATTAGTTATGGAAACTGATCGGTTTTGAAACTGTCACATTGTATTTGTTTCTCAATAAAATTAATAAAAAAATAAAAATCAAGAAAGCAAAGAGATCGTTTGTAACCCTTATCACGCAGTAGCTACTGTCTCTTTCCAGCACCACGTTGATTATTTTCCTTTTCCCACCTACAGCGTCCTCCGCGCGTCATCACTTCGCCCGTCCTGCCCTGTTCGCGGTTATTAGCCAGCGTGCACTTATCTGTGTGTTGGTCTTACTCCCTGAGACTCTCCCTAATGGTTCTCCAGGAGGGAAGTGTGCAGGGCCTTTGGGCCCTCCTGTGTAAGTCCTCGATCCTCAGACCGCCTCCTCTCTGCCTCCTCTCTCTACTTCACTCCTTTCCTGATGCCCTGCGGGCCTTTCTTCTCCAGAGCCTACAGCTGAGGTACAGGCGGGAAAAGTTGTGTGGCTTGGATTTTGCTAGTTGTTTCTGACAGCTGAATAATTTCACAGAATTGAAAGGCAATGTCGGAGCTGGGGAGATGGCTCAGTAGAATAAGTGCTTTCCTGACAGGTGCAAAGGCCGGAGTTCAATCCCCAGTTCTAAAAAGAAAAGAAAGGCAATGTTGCCCCTGCTTAGAAGCCACAGTATCCCCCTGGAAGAGGCGTGGCAGCAGGCAGCTCCTCCTGCAAGGCTCTGCGGGAGGGCCGCTGCCCAGGGGGAAGGACCCCCTGCCCTGCCAGGCTGGCTGCAGAGTGAGCCTGCGCAGCCCCAGGGTCCCGGGACAGCTTCACAGCTCAGGGAGTTTTATGGACGTGTTTTTAGGACCTGTGTTCTAAGCAGCTGGGAGTACAGCCCAGCTAGGCAGATGAGAACAGCCCTAAGGGAAAGAGGATAAGCAATACAGTATTTTAAATATCAAGAAAAAAAAAAAAAAGACGAAGTGTTAAAAGTTATATAAAACAAACAAACAAACTTTAGCTCCCCAGCTCTCCTAACCTTAAAGTAGACTCCACAGCTAGCCAACAGGCTGGGTCTTCACAGAAGGGCTTTTCGTGTAGAACAGTGAACAACTGTCCATGTGGGATTTCAGAAGTGTGCTGTGTTGCAATCACCTACATTTAACAGAATGGAAAAAAAAAAAAAAAAAAAACTTCAGTAGGACATTTGCCTGCAAGAAAAGGCACAGCACAAAAAATGAGAACCAACAAACAGGTGAAAGAGGAGACAGTCTCGCAACATTACACCGAAATGTCAGGGTACAGCTGAAGTCTCTCATCATACGGAGAATGGTGAAATCTCAGAGCGAAGCAGTAAAGGCAGTCAAAAATGTCAAAAAGGAGAGGAAACAGGCTGGAATTACCTGACAGACTTTAAAGCAGCCAGCATAAAAATGTTTCAGCAACCAGGCATGTACATCCTTGAAAAAAAAAAAACACAGGAAATCTGAGAAAAGACATAGACAATGTAAAGAAAAATATGATAATTTAGAACTGAAAAAGACAATTTCAAAAAATTCCTCCCAGTAACAATGAATGAGCAAAGTGTGGTGATGGATACCTGTAATTCCAGTATTAAGGCTGCTGGAGCAGAATCCCCATGAACTCGAGGCCAGCCTGAGATACACAGCTCAGTGCTATCTCAGAGAGAGACAGAGAGGGAGAAGGAGGAGATAGGCAGAGGGAGAAATAGGGAGGGAGGGAGAAAAGGAGGGGGAGAGAGGGAGAGCGAGAGAAAGGGAGAGGTGGAAAAGGAGAAGGAGATACGGAGAGGAGGGGAGGGAGAGGTAGAGAAGGAGGGGGAGGGAGGAGAGGGGAGGGGAAAAGAGAGAGGAAGAGGTGGAAAAGGAGAGGGAGAGGAAGTGAAAGGGAAGAGGTGGAGAGGGAGAGGGGAAGGGAAGGAGGGGAGGAGGAAAGTGATCAGAACAGTTTTAAAAGAAGAAATAAAACTCGGCAGAAAAGATATGAAAAAAGTTCTGCATCAAGTAAATCAAAACTCATGATGAGGCAGCGTATCACCCTGATTGGAATGGCTGCTCCGCTGAGACAGCGACTGAGGCTGGGCGAGGTGGCGCCTGCCGGTAATCCCAGCCCTTGGCAGGCTGAAAACAGGAGGATTCCCACGAGTCCAGTCTGTGAAGTGAGACCCTGTACTAAATACATAAAATAAAATGAGAATTGCTGCCAAGGATTAAGAGAGAGGAACTCTCAGATGCTGTTAATAGGGATGTGAATTAATATAATTATTGAAAGCAGTATGGAAATTTCTTTAAAACCTATAAATAGAGCCATCATGTGATCCAGAAATCCCTCTATTGGGCATATAAGCAAAGAAACTAAAATTAACATGCCAAATTAATATGTTAATATTAATACTTCATTAATAAAAGAAACAATTTCCCATCTATGCTTTGTTGAAGCACTATTTGCAATAGCCAAAATAAGGAAGCAATGATCAATGCATAAATGAGTAAAGAAATGGAATATTACTCAGCCATTGAAAGGAACAAAATTCTGTCATGTGCAGAAATACGGAAGAAATTTATTTTAAGTAAAATAAATCAGTCACAGAAAGACCAATACTGAGTGTTCCCAATATATGCAGAAGTTAAGATGCGGATTTTTAAAAAGTAAAGAGTAGAGAACAGGGATTACCAGAGCCTGGATAGAGTGGAAGTGGTGAGGGGTGGAGTGGTAGTTAATAGGCGCCGTTGGATAGGAGGGATAAGGTCTAATGTTCTCTAGCACAGTGAGACAGCAATAATTGCTAACAATGAAATATTTCAAAATAGTGAAGAGTTTTAATATTTTTAACACCAAAAATTGTTGATTGTCTAAAGTGATAAATAAGCCATTACCTTAAAAGTAAAATTAAAATTGAAAATATGTACTTTTTAAAATTTAAACTAGATAGAATCAATGGTCAAATAGAAATAGAATCAATAGATAGAATTAACTAGATAGAATCAACATAAGAGAGTTGAGCAATGAAAGCTAGAAAAATATAAATTTCCTAACTCAAACAACCAACAGATTTAAAGAAAAGAAAGCCTTAGGAATCTGGGGCATAATGTACTAACCCTAATACTCACAAGACTTCCCGAGGTGGGAGAGTAGAGAATGAGAAGACAAACAGGCACTCAAATATAAAGCTTCAAAATACCACAAATCTGACTAGTGACAAAAAAAATTTAGGTTTAGTAAGATAAGAGGATGTCAAATGGGATAAATTCAAGGAGGGTCCATGTCTGGACATGGCCATAACCATATGTCAGACTAAGTCAAGAAGAAGAGAAAAAATTTGAAAGTAACGGGAAAGCAACGAAGCACTGTGTTTAGAGGAACAGTAACTGAAATGATAACAAATTTCTCACCAGAGGCCAGAAGACTAGAAAAACACAACAAAAAGAAGAGGACTGAGAACCCAGAAGCTTCCATCAGAGGGAATTACTGCAGGGAAGATGGACAGGAAATCAAGACCTTCCCTCATAAAGGACAAGAAGAAATTTTAGGGGCCAGGGAGGTGGCTCAGTGGAATAAGTGCTTCCCTGGCAAGTGCAAGGGCCTGAGTTCAATCCCCGGTTCCACCACACACAAAGAAGAAGAAGAAGAAGAAGAAGAAGAAGAAGAAGAAGAAGAAGAAGAAGAAGAAGAAGAAGAAGAAGAAGAAGAAGAAGAAGAGGAAGAAGAAGAAGAGATTTTATTGTATCAAACCTAACATACATTTTATAAGTTCTTCAAGCACAAAGTAAATAAAGAGAATCTGATCAAGAATGAAAAAACAACCACATAAATATAATATTTTGTCCCTCTCTTAAGTCTAACTGTTAAACGGTTGAAGCAAAATGTTAATATTACCTGTAGTTAGTTCTCAGCATATGTAATAGAAATAATTAAGATAATTATACTATAAACAGAGGAATGGCACAGGGGGTAAGGGATCTAAATGGCAGTAATATTCTACAACTTACACATTTTAAATGGGTAAAATCATGCTACTAGAAGAAAGTGATAAATTGCATATGTATAATGCAAAAACTAAAGAAACCAGTACCAAATCTATACAAGGAGATATACTAAAACCTTGACCCAGCTTTTAGAAATATTCAATGGGTGGATAAAAGAGTTTTTTGTGTAAAAATGTGACAATACATTTTCCAATTTCTGATCTGTTCATACAGCCTTTGTATGTGCAGAGGCTAAGACTATTTAGATATTTACTGAAGGAGAAAGTCTGGCAAACTGGAAAGGTAAAGGGGTCATAACTCTTGTAACAAACATGAGATTTTAAAAGGATTGGTAAACCTGAGTCTTGCTTAGATTAATAGCAGGGACTTGGCTATTATTTTAGAAATATGTGACTGTCACAGAAATGAATCGAGGTGAATGTCTTCATTAAACTGAATCCTGTGAGAATTCATCACAGAGAGAACCCATGTAGATGGCTTCTGTGTTATTAATGAAAAAGGTCACTTCTGGCCACGACAGGACCCCTTGCACAGGACCCATTGCACAACAGCGGGTGAATGTGAGGTTTACAACTCCAGGTTGTCACTGGGAACCACAGATGGAAGTTTCCAGTGTGACACAGGCTTGGCTTTCAAAGTCAGTGAGAATGGAAGATCGGCCAACATCAAAATTGCTCTTGAATTCTTTGAAACACCAATGGTTTGTATAAATAAATATCTGTCACACACATGCACATACATACACACATACACGCATGCTGTGCATAATAACATGCCCACTAGGATTTTAGGAAACAATGGCAGCTCCTTTTTTGATTTCAAAGCCACTTCAGAGGTTGACATAAAAGCCACTTGGATCAGTGGGTTAAATTGCTATCCCTTCAACACAGTTTTTAAACTTACCTGTCAGCTCTAATGCTCATGCTTTGATTATATATGCTCTGATTTCTTGGAAAATTTGTTCTTGCCTAGAGGATTTCAAACCCCAAGTAATACTGATAAATCCAATAACAAATGTGCTAGGTATTCTTTTTAGATTCCCTTCCTGGGATCCACCAGAGAGAGCGTTCCATGACAGATATTCAGGCCTTAACTAACTATACTCAGTTGGCTAAATGACATCACATCTGGTCTCTTTCTCCTAAATAAAAAAGTAAAATTAATGAGAGAGGCCATCCTCCAAAATCAGATGAAAAGCATTCTAATGGCGGCACAGGAGGTACTTGTGTAATTGTAAAAGTTGAGTGCTATATGTATATGCCTGATTCTTGTGCTAGTATCTTAGTAGCTATTCAGGATAGCAGGTGACAAATCAATGACACGTCAGGCCCTAAAACTCCCTAGACCTTATCTTCACCCTCTACACAGGAAGCCATCACTGGCTCCTCTCGGTGCAAATCTTTGCTGACTATATTCTTAGTGATCTTATTGATCCTATTATCTGAATCCTGTGAGAGTTCATCACAGAGAGAACCCATGTAGATGGCTTCTGTGTTATTAATGAAAAAGGTCACTTCTGGCCACGACAGGACCCCTTGCACAGGACCCATTGCACAACACGTGGGTGAATGTGAGGTTTACAACTCCCGGTTGTCACTGGGAACCACAGGTGGAAGTTTCCAGGCATACTTAATCATTTCTTCAGCTTTGTCTCCTCCAGACTTAGAGTTGCATGACTACCCAAGATGAAAATGCCTGGTGTCTGTTGAGGGCCTTTAGATTGAGTCACTGGCGTGTCTCTGACAGCCGACCAACAACCACAGCCCGCTTCAGCCTGAAGAGGCCAGGCCCGTCACTGGCCATAACTCCCTGATGTCAACTTGGGGCCAGGCCCTCGAAGAAGCCAGTGCAGAAGACGAAATGCTTTCCACTTGTGGGAGAGACAGGCTCCTCAGCTGTGGGATGACGTCTCATGCTGTACCAGCAAATCCAAAATGGCAGCAAACAACAAGCTAAATAGCTGAAAGAGTTACTTGTGACTGTTTAAAAAAAAATGAAATTGGTGGGGGAGAACAAACGAAGGACAGCATTATGCAAGCTGAACAGAATGATCTCACCTTATGTTGGTCACTTGCAAGTCTACACTCAGGACACTATGGCACTCAACCTTCCACCACGACCTGAGATGCTGCTGGGGTGGAGGGGAGGGGTGGAGAAGGGCGAGGAGGGGCAGAGAGGGGCCGGGGCCGGGTGGAGAGGGGCAGGGTGGGGCGGAGAAGGCGGGGTGGGGATAGGCACATTGCCTTGAAAAGTAAATATTTGAAAATAACTGACCCAGACAGTTGGGGGACTGAATACTTCAAAAGCAGATACACAAGCTAATAAGCTCCTCTCTTCATTGCTGCTCTCTGGAGTGTAGCTTTCCATGGGCACCAGTGAGAAGAAAACGCCTTCGGCTTCAGGCCGCACCCCTGAGGTTACGTCCTAGTGGTCCCAGGATGCAGGCTTTGGTGACATATCGGCCCAGCCCCCCGAGGTGTCACCTGCAGGTTTGAACCCACACCTACAGCAGTATGCACTAAGGAACAAAGCAAATATACAGGAAGAGATCCAACATCCTCTGCATAAAAACTCACACCTTTAAGGAAAGCTGTGGGAAAAAGAATGATCTTCGCCCTCCTGGGCTGAGGATTTATCTCAGCGGGAGAGCATTTACCTGCCATGGACAAGGTCTGATCTCTAGCTCTACAAGTGGAAACAACAATAGCAGCATCGACACCCTCATCCAAGAACACTTGGAAATGTTTATATTTGTCACATAAAAAGTTAGAATGCGGTGAAAAGCACACCAGGCCCTGTAGATGTGGAAGCTAAACCAGAAACTCAAAAGAGGACATTTCAAACTTAAGCTGAAGGATTGGAAATTTCCTGGGACAGTGCCAATTTCATTTAATTGACTCTTTTTAGATGAAGCAATTTGTTCAGAGTACAGTGACATGAGTTGATTATTAGCGTTTTCAATGACAATTTTCAACTAAGAGAATGCTCATATTTGGGAAAAAATCTTTCTGTTGTACCAAGGATTGGGAATTGGTAAAAATGTGATTCTTTGATGAGTAATAGCTTCTTCTAGAAGCTATTATTTCGGAATCAAAATAAACAAGAAATTTTAATATCCTCTGGCAGCACATGTCAATCCCATTAGCACAAACACTTCCATAAAATGAGGCCCCAGAGTCTGAGTTGGAAAGTTGGACAGAGTTAAACAGCAGGCAGAAGGGCCAAGAAGGCTGTTCTGGGCCAGAGCAGAAGTGCTGTGAAACATTTAGGGTCAACATGAACCCCAATCCACTCTATGATTCTTTCTTTTAACTTTTTTTTTGTATTTTAGGGAAGGATCTGCAGGGTGTTCAGGGTCTTACTGCATAGATTGAATTTGTAGTGATCCACCTGCTTATAGCCTCCCAAGAGCTGGGATTATAGGCATGTGCCCCCACACTCAGGCTCAGTTGTTGTCTCAGTGCAGCCTGGGGTGGGGCCAGCACAGCAGGCCGGGGGATCAACCCTCCTTCCCCCCAACCCCTGAGCCACTCTATGGTTATTGAAAGGTAGAAAGGCCAAAGCCCTGGTACTGAAAAGTCCTTCCTTCAGATTAATTTTGGGATAACATCAAGATTTTCATTTAGTTTTGTCATTTAAATATTAAAACTATTCCAAAATAGTCCAGTAGTCCATAATAGTAGTGGGTTTTCCGTAAGACTGGCAATGTCAGAAGTTATTGACTTGAGCCTTTTACAGCTCAGCATGTTAATATGGCTTTACTTTTTTGTACCTCATTGTTTTACTTTTCTGCTATTTGTTTCTCAATAAAATTATGGGGGAAAAAAAGGTTTTCACATGGATGAACCCTAAAGAAGCTTCAGAGCTCTGAAATCTCCTGCATGCATCACAATTCAGGTGTGAGGGTTTGCATCCTGGTGTCCTCCCCAAAGCCTCGTGCAGTCATGGGGCAGCTTCTAGAGTTGGTGATTAATTCATGAGCCAGTGTTGGATTATGGGTTCACGTGAGTGCTGCGTCTGCCCCAGGTCCACAGCCCGGATGTAAGATAAGGGAGGGACAGAGGCTGGCTCTCTGCTCTGCACCTCCCCTTGGCTCTTGCTGTGTCACTGCTTTCCTCTGCCATCAGCTGCTGCCCTCTGCCTTGTGCCACCCTGCCTTGGAACCAGCTGGGTAAGGACTGAAACCCCCACAGACTGTGAGCCAAATAAACTGTTTCTTCTCTTAATTTTGCATATCAGGTATTTTGTGTCAGCAACAAGAGAAAAGTAACAGAGACACCAAGAAGGATCACATATTGTGAGAATTTACAGATGATTTTTAAAAGGAAGTGTACAGAAAATACGGTTTTGTAATGAGTATATTTTTCAAAGACCTTAATTCTGAAAATGCCATTTGGATTCCCACTACCTCAGTAATAGAATTTTTCCACTTTAAAAACTGTATTGGTACAATGTTTTAAAAAATTTTATGTATTTGGTACAGGGTCTTACTATGCAGCTTGGACTCATAGTGATCCTCCTGTTTTCAGCCTCCCCAGTGCTGGGATTACAGGCATGCCCTACCATGTCCCATCTTGGTGGCCTGTTCCATGTGCCCAGGCAGGGCCCGCAAAGCATGTGACACTGGGGATCAGAGTGGGGTCCTTGGTGCTTGCCTACCCAGGTGCTTAGACCATTGAGCTATCTCTGCAGCCCAAAAACTGCACTGGTACAGTTTTTAAGAGGTTGAACAAAAAATGACTGTCTCAGTAGATTATGAAAGGTATTTGATGAAACTCTATGCATTCCTAAACCATCATCTTTATTACATGACCATACAGAGGCATATAAAATATTTTTTAAACCTGTTTTTTAAAAGTTCTATCTGAAACCAACAGTGGACACAATGCTTGCTAATAAAATTCCCTTCCTTCTTTTTATCTAGTTTTCTTTTCTTGTTTCCTTTTCCTTTCTTCTTCTTGTTCTTCTTGTTCTTCTCCTTCTTCTCCTTCTCCTCCTTCTCCTCCTCCTTGTCCTTCTCCTCCTCCTCCTTCACCTCCTCCTTCTTCTATTTATTCATTCATTCATTCATTTATTTATTTAGTTTCTTTGAGACAGGTTTCTCTATGTAATTCAGTTTGACCTTTAACTCATTATGCGGCTGGCCTTGAACTCACAACAGTCCTCCTACCTCATCCTCCCAATTACTGGGATTAGAGGTAGTTAGGTTTCTTCCCCTCCCTTCCTGTCTCTTTACTTCCTTCCCTACCACCCTCTCACTCTCACCTTCTTCCCTTCCTCTCTTCTTCTTTCCTTCCCTCCCTTCTCTCCTTTCTTCTTTCTTTTCTTCTTTGGAGCTAGATCCAACTCAAGACCTTGCACATGCCAAGCACAGCCTACCACTGAGCTATACTTTCAGCCTTAATGGTAATACTCCGTAAAAATTCCTATTATGTGCAATAGAAGTTAATTATCACAATAATTTTATGCTTTGTGACTAAGAGTTATTAGGCAAGAAAAACAGTAGTAAAGATAAAAATATATCAAGCACCTACCATGTATCAGTTACTCCGTCAAAGTCACTTCATGGATTGTTCAGCTCATTTAATCCATACAACCTTACATATAGCTACCAATGTTTCATCAATTTATTGATGAAAAATAAAACTGAAACTATGGAAACTTAACTCAGAGATAAGACAATACATCTAATAAGTAGTTGTGCCAGGATTCAGACCCAGGCAACCTGACTGCAAACTTGAGATCTTACTTATTATGCTATGCTAATCTAATCTAATCAACCAATTTATGTTGTGTGTAGATGATGTAACTACACAAACAGAAAAGCTACAAAGTGCAGGTGCATGGTCATAAGAACAGTTATAAACACTCATCAGGGAGTGGACAACAAGCGGCCCAGAGCTAAGATCGCTGGGAGGAGAAGCGACGAGCTGAGGCCTCAGCGTGCCTTGGTTTTCCCCTGTGCTCTCCTTCTGGGTCATGGCAAATGGTCAGGCAGCCCAAATGGAGTGTGGTCTCCTCGTGATGGAAATTTTCAAACTTTAAAAATTAACTAGGTGTGTGACGCTACTTTAAGACCAATGAGGTCATGCAGGCCACTCCGTAGAGCATCTGTGAGACTCACACAGCCTTGACTGACTACACCTGAGCTGCCTTACCCTGCTCTGTGGGACTGCACCCAGCCACACAGCCTGTGCATCCTAGCGACCAGAGATGACCAACACTATTACTGACGTACTTCAGGGACTGTCTGTCAAGTACAGTTACCCAGTAGAAACTCACCACATTTCCAGGCTTCAGTACTTCCTGCTAGCAAAACTTGCATTCATTCCAAAGCCAGCTCAGGGCTGATGCTTTGGGAGTGATCCCCCATCAGTCCACGACTGTAATAAAGTTCGTTGCCTTCCAACTCAGTGCAGAAAGTTTTCCATTCAGCTTGGTACTGGGTTCTGGAACATTCTGACTGAGTTGAAGAGACAGACATTGGAATATGGGGAGGTTAAGGCAGAATTTGAAAGACTGTATATTTGTGGAATTGGCAAAACTACCTAGAGAACAAGCACTGTAATCTGCATGGAATGTTCCTGAGTTCTTAGCTCAACATTAAGCAAAACATATATTGGGCAAAATTCCACAAGAAAGGGTACTGAGCAAACACTAGTAGGGTTTCCATATTAGCAAATAAAAACACAAGGCACCAGTTACTTAGTACCAATGTGTCCCAACTTTATCTGACATCAACTCCTAGAGAATAAGCTGAACAATTACCAGAGTTTTCACAAGGTTAGGCACTATTCAAGTTTCATTTTGTTTTCACAGAGAAGCAGACAATTCTGTGACCACGATATTCACTCCTTAGTGACTAAACTAGCCCTAGAGTATAAATGAAATCCTAACCAAGTTTGCAGAGATTTGATGATATCAGCAGGGAAGCAGGTAACAGACAGGAAAGGAAGGGCAAAACCTGAGCTCCAGAGTCTTCAATATTAAGAAGCCTGGCAGAAAAGATGCAATTGGTGGGAAAAAAAGAATAAGAAATGACTAGTGAAGCTCAAGGGCAATCAAGCCGGTGAGATATCACAGAAGGCAAAGTGAAAAGGCTCTATCAGAAACAAAGTCAAGTGAAGAAGGTGTTTTGAGGAGAGTGAGTAACCGTGGAAACGCTCCTGAGAACAGACAGAATTCCACAGTGTTAGTCATTTTTGAAGTTGATCAGAGCAGCACCAGGGGGATTATGGGTGCACAGGCCTGACTGCAATGGATTATTCAAGACAGAAAGGAGGGGTAGGATTGTAAAGAACAAGAACAGACAACTTTGAGCAGCTACAAGTAACTAAGTGGGACAGTGGCTGTGTAGGACTGGGACCAAAAGAACTGTTTTTCATGGGAGAGATGGTAAACGAGTTCAGGAATGTACAGCAGCAGTCCAGTAAGAAAGAAAAAAGGAATGCTGTCAGAGAAGGAGAAGAGGTTGATGAGGGTGATGTCACTGTATGAGTGAAAGGGACCGGGATCAACAGGATACGGATTTGTAAGGTGTTAAGCCTTAGGTTAGGGCAGGGATGATTTCTCTCCAGTAATGTGCACTGATCACGAATACAGGAGGTGTGCTGGGGGCTGGTGTAAAATAGTTGTTCAGGAAAGGAGAATGCAAAGCAGATCAGGGAAATACAATGAGTTCTCCAGGTATCATCAAGCACTTCAAAGTTTACAGCCATGGCTTTCCTTTGGCCAAATGCTGTATGGAGTAGGTAGAGAGGTGTAACCAGAGCTAATTTTGGCAAGTTGATGTAGAGAGAGAGAGAGAGACAAAGACAGAGACAGAGACAGACAGATAGACAAATAGGTAGGCAGGGAGGCAGACAGAGAAGCAGAGAAAGAGAGAAAGACAGAGAGAAGGAGAGAGAGAGAGAGAGATATTAATAGAACATGTGTTGTACTGTTAATTAATAGTGAGCATGGTGGTCAGATTGTTAAGCTAGGGAAAAGGGGACACAAAAGGTCAGGAGAGGAATAGGGAAAAGTACTAGGACCAGCAAGGCTAGTGAGGTACAAGGCTTACTGTAGTTGAGCATTAGATGGAAAAGACAACAGAAGAGGAACAAAAGTGAGATAATGAAGGTGTGGCAATTGCTGATAATAAATAACAAGATTGTAGGTGATCATAAGAGTGGGTGGCTGAGGTAGGGTGGAAGAAGAAAAGCCTCATTGGAGAAAAGAAATTCAAAGGAACTGAGATCAGGCTATCATGAGAATCATGTTGCCATATAATTAAACTACCAAGGATTAAGACAGCAGAAGCTTTGGAGAGAATGACTGAGCTATGAAACAAACATGATTGATCAATCTGATAGATTTTTCTTTGTTTTGGACCAATATGCTAACAAATATAATGGAGTAAAAGAGTTGTGTTGGCAAAGACCCAGTCAAACACATTTTGATAGGATTGTCTGAATTCTAGATGGTTTTTAGAAGTCTTCAGGTTTACACTCAAGTGAAAAATAAAAGTTAATTTGTCTGACACTGGCCCGTGGCGGGTCTCCCAGAGTGAGATTATTTCCCGGAGGGCACAACCATTTGGCAAAGATCAGGAAAGAACGAGGTGGAGGCACCGGGCTGGAGGCCAAGGTTCCACAGAACAGACACCTGAAACTGTCAACTCAGATGTAGGATCCTGTGCACAGCAGCGAGGATCTGGTATCACCAGCCCTGAGTGCACGCTGGGAAAGAGTGGATGGTCAGCAAGGCTTAGGCCCTGGTCCTCGTTGCTCCAGTGGAGACACCTGTGCTTCCCAAATATGGGGTGTAGTAGCCCACAGATTTGGATGACAGGTTCAGAGAGGTCACTGCACTGTCCCGGGGTACAACAGACAGAGGGGGACCTGCACGCATGCTCACTAAGCTCCTCTGACGACATCTTTCCCAGGCCCAGTGTGTGTGGCTGAGGCTGCTCATCCGGACATAACCAGGTCCCCGCTCCCTTCATTCCTCCTGGCTAGCTTCTACTTTAAAAACAACAACAACAACAAAAATCAAGAAAGATTAAAGGAACATATTCTTCCTAACCATCGATTGAGGATTTTGTATCACAATGTCTTTGTTTCGTAAAAGTTCAAGAAATTGGCTAGAAAAGCCCAGTAGAAGAAGAAACTCCAAGCACGAAGACCTGCTGCTGTACGAGCAGCAGCAGTGTGGCAGGCCCGAGGAGGAACCCTCTCGTGCGCCCAGCGTCACACCAGATTGGTCAACGTGATCTGCAGCTCATTTGCCCCAGAGGGCTGTTTCGTTTTGGTTTTCTTTTTTTGTAGAGCACTCAAGAAAACTAAACTGCAGTTAGTTGGAGTTAGTGCCTATTACCTGACTTTGCAGCTCAGACTGGATGGGTCCAAGACTGTGGGTGTGGTGGCACGTGCCAAGAATCCTAGCACTCTGGGAGGCTGAGGCAGGGCAATTGCAAGTTTGAATCCAGCTTGGGATTTTTTTTTTTTTTTAAATGTATTTGGTTGTTACAGGGTCTCGGTGCACAGCTAGAGCTCATAGTGATCCTCCTGTTTTCAGCCTTCCCTCCCCAGCTCTGGGATTGCAGGCTTGCGCCACTAAGTGCGTATTCTACAGCTGGCTCAGCCAGTCCTAGGGGTGGGACTGATACAGCACAGGGATAGAACCACAGTCCCTGCGCTTGCCTAAGCAGGCACTTTAGTTCACTGAGATATCTTGCCAGCCCCCTCAGCCTGGGAAATTTAGAGATTTAATAAAACCTGTCTCAAAATAAAAATTTAAAATGCTGGGGATGAATACCTTGGGTTCAATCCCCCCCCCCAAAAAAAGTGTTGAACATCCAACTTGGGAGCCACTGCAATATATCTGCAATTTTTACTTAAAAAGAAGAAATGATAGAACATTTGTTGAAGATCTATTTTACTTTCTCTCAAAATTCATAGACCAACTGGACCTAACAGGTGTCTTCCTCCTACCTGATCACAGGCTGTTTATGTTTGCAGCCTTGGATAATTATTGATGACATTTAAAGCTGAATAGAATTCAAATACTAGTTTTGTAATGCTGAATTGCATCACGAATTTGAGCTACCATGAATTTACTGACAAAAAGAAGATACTGTAGTACAGTGCAATGCTGTGTATTTTAAAGGAGGGCAAATGTGAATTCGTAACAATCACTAGATCTTCAATCTTAAGTATGGCTCGCAATACCCCAAACCTCAGCATCCCTTCTACAGAACAGAAACAACAAATAACGCTGAAAGCATTTTTTTTTTTTTTTTGAGACTCAAAGTCTCACTATGCAGCCCAGCCTAGCCTCAAACTCATGGCAACCCTCCCGTCCCAGCCTCATAAGTGCTGATATCACAGGCGTGTGCCACCATGCCTGATGACGATTTTGATCTATCATGAGATCTAATATTATATGTGAAGTATTTAGTACAGAGGATAGAATACAATTAAAGCTCAATTAGTGGCAACTATATGTGTTACTTTTCTCACTGCTGACACAAAATACCCAAAGACGAAGGAGAAAATGTTTATTTGACTCACAGTGTGTAGAGGGTTCCATCCATAGTCAGTTGACAACAAGGCAAGGTGGCTTGGCAGAGGGGCATTGCAGAAGGGAAAAGTTTCAGGGCACGCAGAAGACAGCAAAAGCAAGGAAGCAAGAAGACAAGCACGGCTCTCTGCCTCCCTTCTATCTTATCCAGGCTACTGAACGTGAGTAGCACTCTCAGCCTTAATCCCAGCTTGCCCTAGCCCTGCACTATGAATCAATCTCAACATCACACACTTTACAGAGATCCAGACACCTCTGAAAAGCCCTACCTATGACTACATGAAGCTCTGGGGGGACATCTAAGTTGAGGGTTAGACATAAGCCTCAACACTATTACTATCTATATATAAATTGTATATACACAATTTGCTACGGGTTATGTGAAAGTTTCCTATGCTTAGGGTGGACCTACTCACTGCTGTGTGCCACTGAAAACGTACTTCAGACAGCTGCTTCCACACGGATTCTGATCATGTGAGTCATTGTTAAAAACTTTGGCTGCCTGCCTAAACTTTCAGAGTTCTCCAATCTGTTCCAGCAATGGTCACGGTATTTATAAATTTTTCTCCTCTAGTGGGAAAATAGAAGAATGGGGCCTTGATATGCAAATGCTCCCAACTTTTTGCCTCCCTATTTCTTATAAACATAAGACCTTCTAGAAGGAAGAGACCAGGTCCATTTGAATCATAACCACATCACTGTGATACACATAGGTGTCATGAAACCAAGGATGCTCTCCAAGAAAATTGTCATAGGCCCCAAAGAGAGGGGAGGTGTGTCCTCGTGCCGTTTCCAGAACCAACCTCTAAGCTACAGACGCCGCCATTGTAAAGGGGTTCTACAAAGCGTGAGAGAAAGTGCGAAGAATCCTTTCAGTCTTTCTGATCACCTTCAAATCTCCTACCATTCCTTCCCCTTGGCCAAAAGCGGAGCCAGAAGGCATGACTACAGGAGCCAGGGAGGGCCCTGTCGTGGCAGTATTCCAGGAGCAGAAAGAGATCTGAGGACCACAAACAGTGGGCAGCCAGGTCTTCTTCTCAATTCCTTGGAAAGGCCACATTCTTTCTAATATAAATTATTTACGTATTTTCCATCCTCTATCCCACTTCTCTTGCCCCCACTGTTCTCCAGATCCCAGTGTCACTGTCACCTCCTCATAGAGGCTGTCCCTGGCTACCCATATGGAGCCGGGCTCCCCTACTATTATTTCTTTAAATCCTTCTATTTTTGTAACTTTGTTGATGAACAGCTGGCCATCCAATGACAAGGCAAATCCGTTTTACTTTCTCTTCCATTATTAGAATCTAGCACAATGTCTAGCACACAGTAAACTTCTGACACTCGAAAATAGCAAATAATTATTGCTATCTTTTGCTAGCAGTAGTTAGATAATCAGATGGGAATGACAGCCTTTTCTGGAGTGTATGCTTCTCTCTGGTGGCATTTTCTATTTTTTTCTTCGAAGGACTTTGCAAACACAAAGTGTGGGTTGTATTGCCATGAGAAGTTTTTAAGCATTGTCTAAAACACCAAATTTCTGCAAGTTGTGGCAGTCTTGGAACTGTCAAAACAAAAGTGATGTTGGCAAACGTGACATAAACAGATTCTTTTTACTAAATGAACTTTAACTGAAAAGAGAAAGATACAGAGAAATTTCTCATCTGCAAAATCTGTTTCTAGTTCATGCATTCTGGCTTGAATCTTCATTTTTATTCCTTTCAACTATGGAACAATATATTTTCTTAGACATTTCCTAAGGTACCTTCATTACTTTTCTTTTGCAATCAATTTTTTTTCTTCAGTAAAATTCAGTTTCCACTTCTTCCTTAGTATTTTTCACCCTCCTTTGGGGAGAGTAGAGTAATGCCCTATCTTTTATAGATGAAATAAATTTGGACTTCTCATAAAGAAGGGCCATTCTGTCCTTGGATGCTCTATCCCCAAAGTTTCCAGACTTTTCTTAACATCATGTTTCCAAACTCATTGGCTGCATTCTTCCCAAACTGAGATGAAGAGAGAAATGCCTGGGATCTTGGGGAGTTAGCAAGGCTTACAGGCTGGCAACGGGACTGCTTACTGTGTATCTTGGAGGCAGCCAGCAGCTATGGAGATAAAGACCCCACTTCCAGGTCACTTCTGCCATAATTACCCTATGATATGTTTATTCATCAACACTTGTCAAATGCCTGCTGTACCTTAGACACTGTGCTAGGACTAGAGATGTAATTAGAATAAGTTGTGATTCCTGTTCTTCAGGAGTTCACTGTGTACTATAGGAACAAATGCTAGTTGCATATGTGTAGAGCTCGTTCCATCAAGTTCTTTAAGAATGGTACACACAGAGCACCACAGAATGACCCGGCGGGACCCTAACCCAGTGGTGAGCAGGTGTGAGGGTGGGGGATGGTACAGCAGAGGTTTCCTGGGGTAAGCCAGGCTTAGGCTGAAAGATGAGTCAGAGTTAGTTGCCTACTATTTAGAAAACAGAAGAATGTTCCAGAAGAAGGAGACAGTCTGTGCAAAAGCTCATAGCAAAGGGTTACTGGGGGAAAATAAATAACTTCCCCAGGTGCACATCAGGGCAGGGAGTGGAAGATGATCTACAGAAGTAATCAAGAGACTGTATGTTGCCTGATTTTACATCTGGTGGGAATCTGTTCTTTTCCCCTGGGTGTTTCTGAACTAACTCAGGTGAAAGGAAATTGATGATAATGGGGGAGAAAAAGCATTCTGCAGGCAGGCAGCAAGGGTTAAACCTCAATCCTGCCCCTGAGTTGTCAGGCCTAGAACAAAGTTACTTGACTTCTCTAAGCCTCAAACTGCTTGAGCAATAAAAAAGATGATATCTGCTTGAAAGGATCATCATCAGGACTAAATAATATAATATGTATGGTCTCTAGCACATCGCACAGTGCCACGTCAAACCTCAGTAACTCTTATAGAATAAATTGCTGTAATCAAGAATAACCACAGAAGTCCTTGAGTCACATGTTTATGTGAATCTAAAGTAGATTCTGGGTTGTCTCTAGTTACCAGAGAGACATTTACCCTGCCTGGACTTGTTTAGATCCTTTTGTTTGGGTTCTTTGGCTCCATTCCTTGACTCATAACACATACATTTCCCAACTAGGTGCTGTTCGACTGCCCAAGAAACGACCTGTCAGAGTGAATTATTCTGTCTTCATTTTCATTCCCATGTCACTTCCTGCCTGCCATAGAGTTTTTGAGCTAAAAGAGGTAAGACGACTTATCCATGAAATTTGGAAATAGAGCACAAAGTTGAAATAGAAAGAAGGGCTAATAAACAAATTGAGTATGCATCAGTGGGAGGATGGCTCAGTAAACTGGTGTGTCTGCGTGAGACATAGCACTGGCAGTGGAAGGGAATAAGATCCTTCTCTGTGAGTACCAACTCGGCCCTATTGCCAAGATCTCTCGTTACATGAAAAGGAGGCTTAATGAAGATGCTTTCAATGTGATGCCATCATTCTCTGTAGAAAAACGTGACAGCATGCAGTCTTGTTTGTATTGTATGCTCTCTATGACTACATGCATAATGCATAAATATACAGAAAAACTCTGGGAGAATACACAATAAAATGGTAGGATTAGGGATGGCCAAATAGCTCAGCAGATTGAAGCACCTGCAAGCAGGCACAGGGGCTGGGGGTTTGATCCCCATGCCTGCCATGCCAGCCCCACCAGCGGGGCATGCTGAGACAGCAATTGAGACTGGGCGTGGTGGTGCATGCCTGTAATCCCAGTGCTGTAAACAGGAGGATCACTATGAGTCTGATCTAGTAGTGAGACCCTGAACACCCTGTAGACCCTTCCCTAAAATACAAAAATAAATAAATAAAATGATGAGATTTATTAGGACATGGCAAGGTATGTCAGGGTAGGAGGAAGCAGTATTGCAAAGAGAATTTTGAAATATTTTTCAAATTGGAATATGTTCCTTCTTGGAAATACTTTTGTTTTTTTACAAGCAATGCTCACCCTGTGTGTGTCATTTAATATTTGTTTTCCAGAACAAAGGCAAAGAAAAAGAAAAGCCCAGGAAGGTTGACATATCTCTCATCTGAAATTTTGGTCCATTGATTCTGCACCAGGGACTGGTGGAGCAAAGGAGATGGAGTGTGTGTGTGTGTGTGTGTGTGTGTGTGTGTGTGTGTGTGTGTGTTGGAGTGGGGGCATTTCTGACCACAGAGGCCTGTCTCTCACATCCTGTCATCATGTCTCAAATCCCAGGGTTCCAGTGTGGCTGCTTTTGATTTTTACTTGCTCATGTGCATTTAAGTTTCTTGTGTCTTTGGCTGCCAAAGGTTTTGTTATTTGTAATTTTTGTAGGGTGTAAGATCAACTGTAATCATTTTTTTTGGCAGAACCAGGGATTAAACTCAGGCCCTCATACTTGCCAGGGAAGCGCTTATTCCACTGAGCCATCTCCCCAGTCCTTGTGATCATTTTTTGTTATTTTTTGGTGTAGGTTTTCTAGTAGCAGGAAGCCAGAGTAATTAGCAGGTTGCTAAATCTTGGACCTTGTTCAGCATATTTTTTTTCTGTCTAGTGAGAATGAGTATACATCTGACACTTCAGACCTTCCTGTAGAAAGTAAGCCAGCATGAAAAATAACACCATCTACCAACCAAATCCAGAAACTGCAAAATAAATCTCAGAAAACATAATTCTGACTCCTCTTCCCATCTACTTTTTGTTCCCTGAGTCTGAAAATTTTATTAACTGAAATTTGGGGCTTAGTTTTCCTTGTTAAGGTAGCAAATGTACACTGTCCCCCACAAAATACAAGAAGGAGCAGAACATAGGTGGTGTCCCATAGTTCTGTCCCTGAAAATCCCTTGGCCTGTTAAATAATAGAAAATTAAAAACCAAAGTTTAGCCTAACTATAGAACCTTAGTCTGGTTCAGTCTCAAAAAATCTCCTTAGGCAGTTCAGTCTCTGGTCAGTTAACTGAGGTCAATGGTAAGTGCTTTGATACTGTCCTGGTACCTCTTACAGGCAGTGTGTAGTCATAGAGCATAGATGGGTATGGTTTGGGTGGCAAGATGGGATATGCTGTTCCATCTGGGGATCTTCATGGCTTCAGATGTGGCAGAGTTGCCCTTGTTAGCCCTATCAGGAACGGGATGTGATGTTGACATAGAGGCCTGGCCAGTTTAGCAGATCACCACACCACGCTCGTAAACAATTCTTACTCCTAGCTACACTTCAGCATAGCTCTGACTCGTTGGACTGTATCCTCGTTCAGATTCTTGCTCTACCCAATCCTGCCTCCTCCTCACTTGGTTGTTAGGTTTTGCTTCCTGATGAACAGTTTATATTCCAAACTCTCAGTCTGCTTTCAAAGAATTCCACTTGCAACACTCATCTCCTCACTTGCCTTTGCCGCTGCCTTTATGACCTTCTCATAAATGCTGAAGACCCAGATTTCCCAAAAGTACAGTTTCCTTATGTACAAAAGAAGGAACCCAAATGCCATTGACCCAAATGCCATTGACCTCATATTCCCATATGGGCTCTTCTAAATACAGCCTTTAACTTCTACCCAAAGCCTGGGGTTGGAGAGGATGTGGTACAGATTCTGAGCTCTCTTCTCTCTTTTCACAAAATTCCTCACATCCAGAAGACTAGTCTTTAGCCTTTTTCCATCTCCATCCCAAACATAAGGTGAAATCATATATTCTGACTTAACTAAGTCTACCTCTAAGTACAGTAAAGATAGTGGTCAAATACTCAAAACGTTTTTTCTCAAAGAACAGGAATTTCATATGTATTATCTTGTTGCATATTCCAAATGTTTGTTTTTTTAATTTTTTATTTTCTCTTTACATATTTGCCATACACGTAGCTTATAATCACCTTGTGGAGTAATTACATGCATGGATCACAGCGTGTTCCTTTTTTTTTTTTTAAATCCTCTTCCCTTTCTTCCACTTCCTCCTCTGTATTTCTGTTCCCCTCCTCCTTACCCCCTGCCTTTGTTCCCTGGGACCCCTTCTGTATTGCAAAAGATCCTCCCCTTTGTACCTTCGATCCAGCTTTTACCATTTTCTTTGTTTGTACTTCGCCTCACTCAAGGTTGCAGTATTTAAACTTATGTGTCTGGTTTATTTCATTCAACATTATATTTTCCAGGTGCACCTATTTTCCTACAAATGTGTTATCAATTATAGCCAAGTAGTGTTCCTTATATGGAGATGCCGCATTTTCTTTGTCTAATTGTCTGTTCAGGAGTACACAGGCCACTCCCAGGATTTTGCTATTGCGAATTATGCTGCTATAAACCTGGGTGTGTGTATAACACCGCGGTGTGATGACGCTGGCTCTTTGTGGGAGATTCCTACCATAGCTGAGACATCTGGAACTTCTAATTTCAGTTCTTTGACAAATCTCCATACTGATTTCCATAATGGTCATGCTGGTTCTCATTGTCACCCATGATGAAAGTGGATTTCCTTTTCATCACAGCCATGCAGCATTTGCTGTTGTTTAATTTCATAATGATTGCCATACTTCCCAGAGTGAGATGGAATCTTAGCATTGTCTCATTTGCATTTTTCCAATAGTAAGTACGTTTTCATATATTTATTTACCATTTGTTTGTCTTTCTTCCTCTGTAAAGTGTCTGTTGGTTTCTCTTGTCAAGAGGCCTCTTTTGAATACCAGTAGGTACATTATTCATGTCTCTTTCTTCACTTCTGTGTGACAACCTTAACTTCTCCCTCTTTTCTCTAAGTCTTCTGCTCCTACACACTCAAGACAGCCTTCTATTCTCATTTTAACCAGGTGGCAGCCGACATGGTGTTGCTGTAAATACATGCTACAGACATATTTCTAGGAAACCCACACAAGCCCTTACTGGAGACAACGGGTGCAAAGCCCCTTCATTCATGATTTCCCAGGTCTTCTCTTTCCAACTCAGGAAACCCAACCCACCAAGCAACAAGAGGAAATACATTATATTGTAGGACAATCCAATAATGTCAGTCTGACCTGCAGCTTGATCTCTACAATTTTGCTCTGAAAGCCTCAGGTGAGTTCTCAGCCTTCAAGAGTCCTGCTCTTTGTCCTTGGTCCTGAAGGGAGGGGATTAGAAGGTCCACAAGCTTTGTCTTAGCTATGGGGAAAGACAGTATAGCTACAGTTGTTCCTCCTTGTAAGGAGGCATACCAACACCTATAGTGGAGTCTACGTTTTCTTCTACATGTTTCTGGGATAAGAATCCCTATCCTGCTTTCTAACGCTATTTTTCTGCTAATCTCTGGCTCAGTGTCTCTGCTGACTTTTCTGCTTTCCTTCAGCCTCTGCTGAGCTTCGTGGAGCCAGGAGTATGGTTCAGGCTCTAGTCTAGACTTTCCCACTATCCCATCATGCACTTGCTCCTAAAACACAAGGATGTAGCGACTCACCTAAAACCAGACGCCTGTGGCCTATGCACATTATACCCTAGCCAGGGAAGCTCATTAACCTTGCTGTTTTTGTTGTTTCCTGTCCCCTTGGATGTTTCTGAAAGTGCTTTCTTGCACCTGTTTTTTTTTTTCTTTTTGGCAGAACTGGGGATTGAACTCAGGCCCTTGTGCTTGCCAGGAAAGCACTTATTCCACTGAGCCATATCCCTGGCCCCACACCTGTGTTTTGGAGGTATTTTCTAATGCTCCCAATACCATAGTGAAGCAATAGTTACAGGCACTGATATTGGACTGTGTGAACCTCTGGGGCCTTGCTTCTTCCTTACCCCACTAATTATTTTCTGTTACATTTTTACCCTAGCCAAGAAGAAAGTCACGAATTTGCCCGAGTCTCAAAGGGAGACATCTATATTTTAGACATTCAAACCTAATTCTCTATATGCAAATAAAGCTAAAATAATTTCTTAGGGAAAAAAAAAACACTATCAAAATTACTGTCTTACTTCAATCTCCAACAAAAAATCAAGCAAGAATGCCCTTAATCTAATAGGTATCTGCCCTTCCCCTAAAGTGCTTGCATCTTCTTTATGGAGTGAGAAGATTCTAGGCAACAAGGTTCCAAAGACATGGAGATATCTGGATATAACTGAGAAGGTTATACATGTGTAGTAATAATAAATTTAATAGCTATGACCTCTGCTCTAGTGATTGTCATTTAATTTTTAATTTTCATAACAACTCTATGGGAAAAGTATTAGTACATCTGTATGGAAAATAATGAAAGTTTCTCAAGAGGGGTAAACAGCTTGCATAGTCATGGCATTAATAAGAGATGGTGCCGAAAGCCAAACTCAGGTTTATTTGACTCTGGACCCTTAAATCACTGTAATTTTCCACTGAAAACACCATTGGCTACAAAACGTAAATTCTAGTCATGTAGAAACTTCCTTTGGTGGTATAGCTGTCCTGTTCAGTGAGTGAGAGCTGGACAGTGTTTCAGAACCAGGTTTTGGAGACTGGCTGTGTCCTCTGCTTCATCTCTGCAGAACAGAGGTAACAAGGCCTGCAATTCCCAAGCCTGGGGAAAGGTTGGAGCGAATGTGATAGAACCAGCATTCGGCACACCTGAAAGTGGTTTGCAATGTGTGACAGTGATGAATATGTAAGTTGTGTCATACTGTTTCTTTTTTCCTCCCTTATTTCCTTGAAAATAGCCTCTCTTCACCGTAGGAAGGAGAACCCTGCTGTGAGTGTTTAGGCAGAGTTGAAGCTTTGAGTATGTCACCCTGTCAGAAACAGCACTGATTGTTTCAATCTGTTGTTTCCACTGTCTGCTGGCAGAAGCAATTGCTTCAGTGAAAGATTTCTGTGAGTTCTTATTATTATCATGATTGTCAACTACTGATGATGGCTTACCTGTGTAGAGGCAAGGAGAATGCCAAGAGGAACGGGCCCCAGGCTCTGCAGTCGGGCAAGCGCACGCCTGAATCTACTTTCTACCTTATCTTTGAACAGCACTTGGGTTACTGTGACCCTCAGTTTTTGTCACTTGTGCTGAGATAAGTGCTATCTTCAGTGACACAGTGTGCCTCAGATGCCTACATGGCCAGTGTATGGAGGAGTTCAGAGTTTGGTGTAAGTTCTTTTTCACCTCTGCTTCCCATTTGCCCTTTCCACCTTAGAATGGATGTCATAACTCTGTGTGATGTGTGATGTGTGTGTGTGTGTATGTGTGTGTGTGTGTGTGTGTAGGGTGTTTTTATTTCTGGAGATCTACTGCGTATATAGTTAATAATATGAGTTAAGTTCATTCATGTAAGTCTTAATATTCAGTACATCAGAATGTGGCCATACTTGGAACTGTAGGTGCTACAAATGCAATTACTTATAATAAATTTATAGTTGAGTGGAGAGGGTTAATCCTGTGTCATGGTTTGAAGTTTTTGCAAGGGAAACAATATAATAAGAACACATTTTATAACAGTATTTTATTATGAATTACCCAAGAATCACATATAAGAAGTGCAGGAAATCTGTCTACACACAAAAACACTGAAGACTCCAGCTAAGGGCCTGGATCTTAATATCCTGTACGAGTCCAGCTGAAAACCTACAGCTCATAGTAATACCTCTTATAAATGTCCAGCTTGAGGCCTAGACCCCACAGTAAGATCCCATTCAGGCCTGCTTCATGGATTAGTGCTGGAAAGGCCCAAAGTGGTGCAGTGGTGCAAGCTAGGAAGTCTATGCCAGCAAGATGAAGGATCTGTGCTAGCAGCTGAGGGATCTGAACTGGACCTAGGAAGCGATGCTCAAGGTAAGCACCAGAGCTTCCGCAAAAGAACCACAGCCGTCCTCAGCAACAGCGAGGTCCCAAGCTCCTCCAGCAATGAGGAAAGCTGAGTTCCCATCAGGAAAGCCAATGCGACTAGCTTCCTCATGAGGCTGAGCGAGTGCTCTGTCTTCCCTCCAGAACCAGGAAGCTATGCTCAAGAGGAGGACCCAGGCTTCTCCAAAGTTCATTGGGAAAGCCAGCATGACAAAGTTCTCCAGCAGAGCAGTCCAAGAGAACCAGCAACTTCTAACAGCGTCAACAGCCTCTCCAAACAGCATCCTTAGTGGAATTTTGGATCTTCTCCTAGTCTGCCTTTTATGCTGCTGACAACAGCCCTCAGGTGGGCCTCCTGTACCCAGAACCACGCTGGTTTAATTCAGCTGGGTATAAGAAGTTGAACACCAGTTAGGTATCCACCACAGTCCACCCCTGGGCAACTTGATAGCCATGCACATTTCTTAAGCTAGTCTTTAGTGGAAGATTTATAAAAAGTTAACATGTCTTGGTCTATTTAGATTTACATTAATATTACAATTGCATATATAGATTTTTTTACACTTATTCTTGCACCAAAACCAAAATTTTTAAAGGGTGATCAAAATCTAAGGTTAAAACACATTGCTCTGGCAAGCGCAAGGGCCTGAGTTCAATCCCCAGTTCCATACACACACAAAAAAACCCCACACACATTACTTTTATTAATTAACCTGGTTACAAACATATATAAAGATGACATTAAAAACATTAAAGGAATTATTACAATCACAGTTCCCATTTCCTATTAGTTTTTACAAAGCATGGCAAGGCTAAAAAACAGAGAGCTCCTGCAATGCAAATACACTCATCGTTAGGTGAACAGCTTCAGTTCATGTTTACATTGTCCTATTGCTAACAATAACATTGCCCTCTATTTCATCCTTGCAATTAAAGATTGTTAGAGTCACTGCTCTGGCCAAATGTTTCATATTACCTTATTTACTCTTTGTTATTAATTTCAAGCATAGATCTGGCCAAAACTCTCAACAGTAACTATACCACTTTCCCAATAGTAGACTACATTGAATTTTTTCTTAATTTATCTAGGCAATATCTCCAAATGCAATCAAAATGCATAAGAAATTTCTACCAGAGCACAATAGACTACAACCAGTGCAGTTCTTCACAGTCAAAGCCTCCTGAGTTTTATCTTAACAGGCAGCATTTCCATCAGTACTGTGATGTTTCCCAGCTCAATCAGAGTCTCCATCATGGTTTACAGCACACAGGGCTATCTCTTTAGTCAGTCTCTGAAAACATTTCCAAATGAATTCCAAAAGTTTTTAAGTCATGTGGCCAGGCAACAGCACAGTAATAACCCCCCTCCTGGTACGAAATTCTGTCTCAGTTGCTTTTCACGCATTGCTGGGACAGAATACCCAACATTCAAACTTAGCTCAGTCAGTGGAGGTTTCAGTCCATATTCAGCTGGCTGGCTCCAGGGCAGAGAGCAGCAGTTCATGGTGGCAGAAAACAGCAAGAGCAAAGCAAAGGGAGAAGCAGCGGCCGTGGCATCTGGCAAGCCTCTCTTCCATGCTGACTTCAAAGACCAGAGTTTCTCCAAGGAAATGGAACCCTCCATCCTTCCTCAGTTCTCTTTTGTACCCTTTAAGTAGTGAGTCACTCTAGATGGGGCCTCCATATCCTGGGGTGTGGAATTGCTGAACCGATGTAGTTAAGCTTTTAACTTTTCAGGTTGATACAGTTGATCATCCACTACATCCAGTATGTCTAGTAGTCTTATGAAAAGGGAAAATCTGAATATAGATACATGAACAGAAAGGACATAATGTCAGAGATGAATATAAAGATTAGGATGCTCAGAAAACCACCAGAAGCTAGATGAGAAGGCTGAAAAAGATTCACTGCTCCCAGAAAGATGTAAAACCTTGATTTTGGATCTCTGGTTTCCAGTGCTGTGAGACAATAGACTATGCTTGGTTTGTGTTGTGTTTGCCTTTTCTTTCTCTCTCTCTTTTTTTAAAAATGTATTTAGTACAGGGTCTATGGGGTCTCACTACACAGGTCAGACTCATGGCGATCCTCCTATTTTCAGCCTCCCAAGCTCTGGGATTTCAGGCAAATGTCACCATGCCCAGTCTCCTTCTCTGTCTCAGTGTGCCCCAGGGGCAAGGCCAGCACAGCACACTGGGGATCCAACCCTGGTCCCTGCATCTGCCTAAGAGAGCACTTTTGTCTCCTGAGCTATCTGACTGGTCCAGGTATTTTTGTCTTGACAGCTCTAGCAAACTAATACAGCAAAGAATGAGAACAGAGTCTTCTCTGAAACATATAGCTCATAAATTCTAGATGTTTTATTCATTATTAATTTTTAATCATTCTACAAATTAAATATTGCACTCAAGATCCAGGGAAGTAAACATTTTCAGAGAAGAAGCTACTAAAATGAAAGATATGTTGGCCTTCAAGCCCCTCGTGGGATTTACAGAATTCTTCCTGACATTTTCCAGTAGTTTCTGATGCAACTTTTACCAATTCTACATTAAAATAATTAAAGATAAAAGTGACAATCACAATAATATTAGACTCTAGGACCAATAATTAAATTTTTCCAAAATCTAGTATACATGTAAATCACAAATTGAACTAGACAAATTATTTTCTTTTTTTATTTTGTTACTGTGGTCAAACTCAGGACCTTGTGCTTACCAGGCAGGCACTTATGTTCCTGAGCTATATCTCCAGCCCTGAGAACTGTTTTCAATGGTCTATAACTGTGCTCCTTTCTTAAGCAGAGGAAAGCGTTAGCGTAAATGAGTGTGGCAGCCCTTCATCTCTTCCCGCTGCTTCTCTGCAGGCTATTCTACCTATGGGCTTTGACAAAAATGCACAGACAGAGTCCTAATCTTTGAGGTGTCCAGGTTGTGATTGATCATTTCCACATCTGTATCAAAAGTATAACTTTTTTACATCCATTTAGAAAGTGAGCTTCTTGCAGGAAACAGGTCAGAAATGAAGTGCAAGGAAGTAGTACTATTTTGAATCCTTAGAGGATTGTCCACAAATAAAGGTTTTGTAGGAGTCACAGGGCTGTTGACAACTATTCTGATTCCTTGTTTTAGGCACATGGTAGACCACATCTTCCTGCTTTCTTTGGGGGACAGTTTTCCTGGTGAAGATGGAGAAGTCAATAAAATCCTTTGATGTGATTTCCATGAGGTACATTGGTTCCAAGAGTATAGAAGGCATGTTTTGTTCTGTGTCTGATTCCAACTTATCATATTTCTTCTTCTTTTTTTTCTTCTTCTTCTCCTCCTCATCTTCCTCTTCCTTTTCCTCCTTCTCTTCCTCCTTCTCCTCTTCCTCATCCTCCTCCTTGTCTTCCTCCTCCTCCTCCTCTTTATCCTTCTCCTTCTTCTGGTACTGTGAATCAAACTCACGACCTCACACTTGCCTGGCAAGTGTTGTTGAGCTATATCCCTAGCCTTTATTATCAAATTTCTAAGGAGAAATTTCAGTCTAAAATTTAAATTCCTTTCATAGTTATGTAAAAAAAAATATATAAAGCTACAGAAGGTTTTATGTCCAAACTCAGATTATCTGGTCCTTCTGAGTTGAAGTTCAAAGAAATTAAATCTCACAGGAATTGTGCTTCTGGGCAGTCTAACATTTTCAGTGCTGATGCAGATCTGGAGTTCCCTTAGCTGCTACAGCTTTAGCTATCTCCAGATGGAAGTTGTCTTCTCTTGTGAACCTTACTTTACCTCAAGGCTCCTAAGGAGTTAGTGAGACATAAGAGACTGACACAAAACTGTCCCATACCAACGAGGTGAGCTAGCAGGTGTGTGTGTGTGGGGGGGCAAGTCAAAACCCAGGATCTATCGCTGTTATTCTGGAGGAAAAAACAGCACAATATAACAGGGTCTCAATTTTCTGTGGCCAGAGATCACAGCAGGCTTGCACAGAACCTTATAAGATGGCATAGGCCTTGACACAAGCCCCAGCGGATGCCACTCACACTTGGTTAGCTGTCTATCATCTATAAATAGACTGCAGCTGTGGGGCTTGGCTAGGGCTGGGAGCTGGAGTTTATCTGTGCGAACTGCCACCTCTCTCAGAGCGTATCATTAGGAATGTTTCTGAATTCTTCCTTTCACAACTGATAACATTTTCCCTTTCACAGATTCAAACCCTGCTCATTCCCACCTGTCTAGTAAACTGATGCTACAAGGAGAGTAGGTTTCACCTAGAGATAAGCCCTGCACTCTTGTGGAGGAGGCACTTGCAGCCTTGGGTGCCAGCGGCTGCTGCTCTGGCCTCTTGTCACAGGACTGACCAGGCTCATGAACTGCACCTCCTAGGGAAGATTTTTCCCTAATCTCCATGTGTATCTGGTCCCTCTATTTGCCATATAACAGAATCCTTGGCCCACATGGCTGCCAACTCAGACTCCTCTATTCTGTGGCATCTTCTCTGCTCAGCTCTCACTTATGTGTTAGGAGTAGTGCCATGGAATTAAAAACCACTCATCCATGGGCTGAGGAGAGAGCTCAGTGGTCTAAGGGCCTGCCTGGCAAGCACAAGGACCTGGGTTTGATATCCAGTACCACATGCCGTGCTGGCCCCAAGAACCCTGGGTGCACTGTGCCAGCCTGAAACTGGGCGTGGTGGAGCACAACTATAGTACCAGCAGTGGGGAGGCTGAGACAGGAGGATTACTATGAGTCTGAGCTACATAATGAGGCCCTGTACCAAGTTAAAAACAAAAATATAAACAGAAAACACTCATCCTCATCTCCCAGGGTGCCAGGGTATTAATACTACCTCTCCATAAAGGAATAATACCAAAGAACAAACAATAATATATGGCACCCCTATAAATATGCAGAAAATAAAGGTAAAAAATTCCAGAACAAGGACAAATGGTCAGTTAGAGCATTAAAGTGCTCCATCTAAATATAATTTATATGATAACAAAAATAGAACCTTTGCCTGTATAGTATATTTAGAAGATATTTAAAGAAGCTATTTTCCTTCTCTAGGAGAGATACCAGCAGACATCATAAATAGCTATGAAAGAGTGAACAAATGAATGAATAACCAGATAAATGTTACCCCAAAAGCTCTCTGACGATATATGATGTCAGGAGTCTTTAAAAAGTTTTAGCCATTCACCTCAGTAATTTGTATTTAAAAATCTACACCAAAGAAATAACAAGAAAAAAAAAAGAGAGAGAGAAGGAAGTGAAAGAACCACAGATGTATACACACAGGATAGCTAGGATGACTGTGCTACTAATTTCTATTTCTTTATTAAAGGGAGAAGTTAATGCATGAAATACTTATTTTGACCACCTTTACATGCATATATCTGGTAATTCAAGCAGCTACCTTAAAGATAACAATGTGTAATGTAACAATCATAGTTCAGTTCCTATCATCTTATTTTTTGAAATTCTGTACCATTTCTACTGTATTGTTAGATTTTATTCTTTTTTAAAAACAATTATTTTCTTTTTTTTGATACAAGGTCTCACTACACAGTTCAGCCTTGTAGAGATCCTCCTGTCTCAGCCTCCCCAGCACTGGGATTACAGGCACATACCCCCATGCCCCATGCAACCCATAACCATCACAATGCATTCCCCACCGGATCCCCAGTATGCAATATTCAGTATGCAGTACGGAGGATCAAACTTGGGACTTTGCCCTTGCCAGGAAGGTGCTTATGCCACTGAGCTTGCTCCCCAGCCCTTTATTCTCTTTAAAATAAAATTAAAAAAAGAAAAAATCAGAGCTACAAAGACTCCTGTATATAATTATATTAGTTATGATAGTAAAAATTTAAAATAATGTCAGAATCACAAAATAAAGAGGTATAGATATCCATACAGTAGAATACTTTGTTGTTGTTTTTTGGCATAACCAGGGGTCAGACTCAGGCCCTTCCACTTGCCAGGGCAGCTCTTATTCCACTGAGCCATCTCCCCAGCCCTTAGTAGAATACTTTGCAACCAATATGACATTTGAAGAGAACTTTTTTTAAATATATATTTTAAGGATGGGTCTACAGGATGTTCAGAGTCTCACCACTAGATTAGATTCTCAGTGATCCTCCTGTTTTCAGCCTCCTCAGCACTGGGATTACAGGCGTGCCCCACCATGCCTGGACGTGGTCACAGGCTCAGCACACCCTGGGGCATGGCAGGCTTGTAGCCTGTGGTGCTGGGGATGGAACCTTGGTTCTGTGCTTGCCTAAGCGGGTGCTTAGACTGCTCAGCTACCTCACTGGCCCTTCTCGTCACTTTTTTGAAGCTTTGCTACAAATCCTCTTTCATGAGTGTACTTTACATGGTGGAACTGAAAAAAGAAAATATCACAAATGCTGCTGCTGATCGCGCTATGATATGAGGGAAAGGCGACTCACGACCATCACAATGCATTCCCCACAGGATCTGGTGCTGCTGTTTTGGCTCTTCTGCAAAATCAAAATGACCAGAACAGGGAAATGTTTCAATCCACCTAGGACTTTGGGGCAGCTATGACAAGATTACCACAAACAACCTCCAGAACTGCTTCAAAAAGCACCAAGAACAATGGGCCAAGTGCGTTTGAAGCACAAGGGGAGTATTTCGCTTTACACTTTTTATTTGGTTTAAATATTCACCATGTTGGGCTGGCCAGATAGTTCCACGGATTAAAGTGCCTGTTTAGGCAGATGCAGCGGCCGGGGTCCGATCCCCAGCATGCTGCGCTGACCCCATCCCTGAGGCACGCTGAGAAGGCGACTGCGACTGAGCGTGGTGGCACACACCTGCAATCCCAGCGCTTGGGAGGCTGTAAACAGGAGGATCACTATGAGGCCAATCTACATAGTGAGACCCTGTAGACCCTGTCCTAAATACATAAAAAAAGATTAAATATTCACTGTATTTTCAGATCTCATCTTTTTCCCCAGCAGAACCACTAGACAGTAGATTGGATTCACTATGCCTTTTTATCCCTTATATTTTCCTAAGACCAGAGAGGTTCTCTGACATAACCACAGTGCAGTGATCTAATTCAAAGAAAACTTGACAGTGATATAATACTTTAATCTACACTCCATAGCAGAATGATGTATATTGTCTCACCAAAATCCTAGTGAGAGACTTTAAAAAATGAAGAATGTTCAAAAGCAACTGGATTAAATCTGGCTGTGATGGTACATGCCTCGAAACCCCAGCACTTGGGGGGACTTACCCAGGAGTATCTTTAGTGCAAGATCAAACAAGGCTACATAGCAGGTTCAAGGCCAACCTGAAATACGAAGTGAGAACTTGTATGAAAAAGCCTATTTCAAAAAACGAATTGGATTAGTTATAGTTTCATCAACTACTCTAAGAGTCTGGTTTCTCATTTATTTGAACCAGAACAGATAGATTTTGTTTATGCTTGTATTTAATTTTTGAGACATCTCTCAAACTTTTGTTGATTTATTTTTAAAAAGATGTGAACATTAGCATGCTTCCAAAAATGAAAATAAAAAATATATATATATATATATATATATATGAAAATGTTGCTTTCTCCTCAGTCTGTTTTCATTTCACTGGGTTTATTACAGTTAATTAAATTTAGTTCTTGTTTATGTACTTGGGTGGTTTCTGTATTTTGTGATTATGAACAATGTTCCCTCTTGTGCCTACATATTTTCATATTCTTAGGGGAGCATCTTAAGGGTTAACTAAATCAAAAGATAAAGGCACGCAGAGTATTTATTGATAGATGCTGCATCTCCCTCCATATGTACTCTTTCTTTCTTCTTTCTTTCTTTCTTTCTTTCTTTCTTTCTTTCTTTCTTTCTTTTTCTTTCTTCTTTCTTTTTCTTCTTCTTTCTTTTTTTCTTCTTTCTTCTTTCTTTCTTCCTTCTTTCTTCTTTCTTTCTCTGTATTTAGTACAGGGTCTACAGGGTCTCACTGCATATATTGGACGCGTAGTGATCCTCCTGTTTACAGCCTCCCAAGCGCTGGGATTATAGGTGTGCGCACCACACCCCATCTCAGTTGCCATCTCAGCACACCCCGGGGGTAGGGCCGGCATGCGGCCAGGGATTGAACCCTGTCTCTGTGTCTGCCTAAGCAGGCACTTTAGCCTGCTGAGCTATCTAGTTGGCCCTTCCACAGGTATTCTTACCAGCAATATGTAAGAGTTCTTACTTCCTTTCAACCTTGTCAAAATTTTAAATTTTTATTGATCTGGCACATTAGATATAGTATCTTGGTATCCTTTTAATGTACACTTCTATAATAATGAATATAATTAGACATCTCTTTGCATGTCAGATATAAATACTGTTTATGTCTTATGTTTCTTTTTCTGTAAGATGTTCGATGCCTTCCCTTCCATCTTCAAACTTCTTTATATGTTAGGTAGATTATTAATTTGTTGGTGGTAGTATGTTTTTCAAATATTTACTATTGGTTTGTTTGCCCTTTGTCTTTGTGGGGCTTTTCATTTGCTTTTGCCATGCAAAAGGTTTTGATTTTCATACAAGTTTTTCAATACATCTGAATTCTAAGTCATATATGCTTAGTATTCTCTGAACCCAGGTTATAAAGGAAAATCAATTTTTTAACATTTTGACCTTTTATTCACCTGTACTTTGTTCTTGTGTATGGCACAGTGATTAATCAAATTTATCTTTGAACAACTTTTTATATTGGGTACATAGCTGTAAGTTCAGATTTGGGAAACTCCTTGGAATTCTCCCTGAGGCAGGATTGTTTGATCCCTGAAGTTCAAGGCCAGCCTGGGCAACAAAGATCTTGTCTTTTAAAAGAAAGCAAAGACTTTTAAATAATCTGAAGAAATACACCTAACAATAATTATTTAAGAGTGGCACATAAAATTTTATGTTCAACATCAACCTCAGATACATATATAGAATACATATTAGAAGGAAATACATAAAATATTAAAAACATTTATATCTGATTAGTACTTGTGGTGGATTGCCAACTGGTGGGCTATTTGTTACACCCAGCTGAATTGAACTAGTGTGGTGCTGAGTGTGGAGGGCCCACCTGAGGACTGTTGCCAGCAGCCTAAGAGGCAGAACTGGAGAGGCTATGTAGAGAAACTGTTGGAGGCTGCTGGTTCCCTCGGGCTGTTCTTCTGGAGGACCTCATCATGCTGGCTTTCCTGATGAGCTTGGTTGTTCTCATCAGAGGAGGAGCTTGGGACCTCGTTATCGCTGAGAGTGGTGGCCCTCCACTTTGGCAGGGGGCAGGGCTCCGGTCCTCACCTTGAGCGTCTCTTCCTGGCTCTGGAGGGGAAGATGATGCAGTGTCCAGCCTTCTGGAGAAGCTTGTCATGCCGGCTTTCCTAATGGGAGCTCGGCTTTCCTCACTACCAGAGCTCAGAATCCTCACCACAGGATGGGGGGCGGGAGCTCTGGGCTGACTTTGAGCGTCATTTCCTGGCACCAGTTCAGATCCCTCATCTGCTAGCGCAGTTCGTTCATCCCACTGGCAGACTTTCTAGCTTCCACCACCGCCCGTGAGCCTTCCCAGTGCAGATCCGTGAAACAGGCCTGCAGGAGACCTTGTCATGGGCTCTAAGCCTCCAGCCGGGCTTGTGCAAGGCATTGTTATGAGCTCTATGTTTCTATCTGGACTCAAGCAGGATGTTATTGTGGGATCCAGTCTCTTAGCTTCATTATTTTGGTCTTTAGTGTGCGGACAGATTTCCTCTACTCTTTGTATGATTCTTTAGAAATAGAAAATAATAGTATTCAAAACCCCAAACCATGACAGTAGTATTATGGGGAATTTAAAACTTTTCTTTAGAATGCTTTTCATATTATTTATTACTCTAAAATCAGAAAAAAGACAGCACATGTTCTTTAATTTTTTAAAAATCTTATTGTAATCAGAAAAAGACTAGAAAATATATATTTAGTTCAAATAAGAAGAGCAGGATCAATATATCCCTCTCCCTCCTTCCTTTGCCCATGTTCTGCTTCTTTCTGCCTTTTCCTCTCCCATCTTCTCATTCCTCATGTCTTGCACGGCAGGAAAACATCTGCAGAAAATGAGCAAGCCTTCCGCAGCACATTATTTTATTGCTGCAAAAGTTACTCAGGGTTAATTCTTTCATAAAACACCACTGCATATTATGACAAGAACTCGAGGAGGCCACATTGCTAATGGATAGCATAAAGTCCCCCAGCATCCTGAATGCTCCTCCTCCCTTAGCTAACCGTCACCAAATGAGCAATAGGTACCCTGTTACAAGGCTCTGTCTGTGTTATCCAAGAGGGTGTAAAATTTCAGGTCCCTTCATTTCAGCAGCTCAGTGGTCAGAGGAGAATTATTGCTTCTTTTATTTATGGCCATAGTGAGTCCTTAGGATGTGCAGCTAAAATAATCAATGCCAGATGGCTCCATAGGAGACATATTTAATGGTTCTTTGTTGTTCTAATCTTCCCCAGAGGAAAGCTTGCACGAGGGTACTCAGGGTTGTCATATGCAGTGGTTAACAGTATCATTTGTTCACTGAGTGAGGCCTGTTGTGTGCCTGGCGTTTCATGAAATCCCCTCTGCAACCCAACAAGGCAGTATGATTATTGTATCCTATGTGCTCCGTGTCATAGGTGGAAGGTGAGTAACTGTCCCTGTATCGAGCAGTCAGGAGGTGGCAGAGCCTGAAGTTCAACCCATATCTTTTAGCGCCCAAAGTTAGTGCCATGATTTAAAGATTATTCTCATGTGATTGAGTAAAGCACCAGTAGCAAGAAGCAATAGCTGAACATGGCCTAGTACATCGGTGGACACAAGCCATGACTTCCCATGAAGATATTTATTAGTGGCCTCCAGTGGAGTTCTACAAGAACATTAAACTCCACCAGAAATGACATGGATATGATCTTTCACTCTGCTCCAGAGATGATGGCAGGCAACCAGTAGTATTCTAGATGCAAAGGAGAAAAGTTAATTACTTAGATAAAGTGAATGCTTTAGGACATTATTTTACATCTATCGAGTTTGTAAGCTTCATGAAGACATACTGAAATCATCAGGTGAATCTTCTCCACTCCCACCCTGGTTCCATTCACAGTGCCTGAAGGATATTGATATTAAAAGGATGAATGTTCTATCATATATTCTTATTCCAATACCAGTCTAAACCATTCATAACATGACAAACTACAAATAATAGATAAGATGGTCCTAGCATTCACTGCAGTCCAGTGAATTCAACAATTAGAACTTCTTTCCTCTTTCTCATGGTCCCTCCATCTTATCCTTTTTCTTTTTTTAAAAAGAGAGTAACCTTTGGGGTCAATGCTAAACTGAGAGGGCTGAAGGGGGAGATCATTGCCTTTGCCCTGCCTCAATCTTCTTCCTTTGTCTTCTTCTTCACTTGATGACACCTTCCGGAGCTCCCTGCTGGGCTAGGGTTCACCTATTACTACTGATAGTGATACAGTTGCTGATAGAGTAAAGTTTAACTGTAAAATCTTTAGTCAATGTAATTTCTATCTCACGTGTTGATTCTAATTTTACAGTCACAGAGCGACAGCACCTAGAATAATTTTGTTGGACGGTCTTGTGAATTCTATAGTTTATTTAGGTAGTGGCACATGCTGTGCAAATATTCAACAATTAGAACTTCTTTCCTCTTTCTCATGGTCCCTCCATCTTATCCTTTTTCTTTTCTTAAAAAGAGAGTAACCTTTGGAGTCAATGCTTGCTGAAAAAGATCTGTGCTTCCAATACTGTAATCCCCATGACCTAGTGAATTCCATTGTTCTTGGCTGGATGTGACAATGTGATGGTTTCACACTGTCTTTCATTAAAGCAAAACTAGCACAGTTGTCAATAATTGTTTAATGTTCCAGAATATACCATCTTACTGGATAGTGACATGCCAAATAATGTCTTTCTTCAAGCAGATATGATATGTTTTATATCCTATTTGCTTGTTTGTGTAAAAGAAAAAGACATACATTTCATGGTCTTTTCAGAGAAGTTTATAGAATGTCTGGTAGACTTACACTGGGTCGTCTATGAGATAACATCAGTGACACCAGAGACAATGTGAGAATTGTCACAGCATTCCAAGTTTTGTTTTTCATACTCGGACATCTGACATAGAAGAGGAAATGCCAAAATTCCTGGACTATATCTTTTATTCACTCTTCCCTATTAAACACCCGGCCAAGGATGATGGCTTAGGGAACGGGGATTGGATCTGAAGATTTACATAGAGCCTTATTAATTCTAGGTAATAATACCACCACCCCTGGATTCTGAGGGGGCGGAGGAAGTGAGATCACTCGGCCCTCACACAAAGACATGGTAAGCATCACTCTAGTTATAATCATGATAAACATTATCAAAGGCTCATTAAGGGTACCCTATTATGCTAGAAACCACTGTAGATTATCTCATTCCCTCTTCACAATCTCCTCATTGACTGGCCACAATTATTATTATTTTCATGATTTCATGATTTAATAACGTAAAGAGAAGTTAACTAACTTATCCCAGCTTACACAGCCCACGTAACAGAGCGTGTGTCCAAACCCACGCCGCGCCATTACATTTCACGATGTGGTTCTGCTCCACAAGTGTGATGCTGCCACTGTGATCCTCATAAGCCGCTAAAAACTGCTAATCCAGTGACGAGACTTGAAAGTACAAATTCCTAACTCAAAGAACCAAACTCAGAAACCTTTCAATGGTGGTATCTGTCGAGCCTAAGCAGCAAGAGGAACATTATCCACAATCAGTTGCCACGCTCCCTGGGAAGGTCGTTTGGCAGTAAGTGTTTCTCTTCATGAGGAGCAAAATTTTGCTGTTCCTAAGACTGAAAGGCAGGCGTGTTTCATTTCCCTTCATGGATTCTGGGCCTCTGCTTGCTTTCCTTCTTGGGAAGTGTGAGTCAAGAGGGTGCTTGAGCCCAGGAATATAAGAACAACCTGGGAAACATAGAGAGATCTGGTCTTAAAAAAAACAAATGGAAGAAATAAAGAGATGGAAGGCAGGTGGCGGAGGAGAAAGAAGAATTCAAATGTGTCACACACATGTAGCAGCTGCCCATGATGAACACAATCATCATGTACTGCAAATCATAGTAATCAAACTTTTTTAAAAAAATCTTTAAAATTCTTCACCTGGGTCAAAACATTTTAGATGTATTAGTATTATGTAGTAAATACCTTTACTTAATTCATATACCTAAAACTTATAATACAGGAAATAGGCATGGACTTAATTTTCAGTTCTAGCAACAAAATATGATTGCTTAAAAAACAGAAACATTGGGAGCTGTGCAGATGGCTCAGTAGAATAAGTGCTTGCCTGGCAAGTGCAAGGGCCTGAGTTCAATCCCTGGTTCCACCAAAAAGGAGAGAGAGAGAGAGAGAGAGAGAGAGAGAGAGAGAGAGAGAGAGAAGTATTTAAAAACATTACATTTAAAAATACAATTGTTTTAAACACTAATCAATGTTACAGGCGATTATATTCTAAGAAATTTAAACATTTCAATGAAATGGGATTTTTTTTTAGGAAAAAACTTAAATTACTTTTGAAGTTTGTCAGAAATGCTGCTAATTTAACATTCACTTCTGGTTCCCTTATCAGAAATATTCTTCATCCAAAGTTGGCTAACCAGATTCCCTACCTACCAACAGGGTACTCTTTAAAGGTAAATTTTGTGCAGGCTTCCCTGTCCATGCTTGTTTTCTTTCTTTCTTTCTTTCTTTCTTTCTTTCTTTCTTTCTTTCTTTCTTTCTTTCTTTCTTTCTTTCTTTCTTTCTTTCTTGTATTTAGTACAAGGTCTACAGGGTCTCACTACACAGATTAGACTCACAGTGATCCTCCTGTTTTCAGTCTCCCAAGCGCTGGGATTACAGGCACGCACCACCATGTCCTGTCTCAATCTCCATCTCAGCCTTGTTCAAGGGGCAGGGCAGGCACTGCACACCCAGGATCAAACCCTGGTCTCTGTGCTTGCCTAAGTAGGCACTTTAGTCTGCTATCTGGCCAGTCCCCTGGCCACACTTTATTTTATTTTTTATTTGTTTTATTGAAGAACAAATAGCAATGAGACAGTTTCAAGACAAATTAACAGGACAGATTCGATAAATTAATACATTGCAAACTGTTTTCATAATGTTTTGGTATCATACAAGGTGCATACATGATATACTTACAGACATTATTATAGCAGATGTCTCTAATCTACACTCTAAGAGAGTGTAGCTGTTTACTTATTTTTTTATACCTGAATTATATCACAGATTCAATAATTAATACTCTCTATCTCATCATTTTCCTAGTGGTTGTCCATAGTACTAGAAGCTGACATATCTTGTCCAACTACTATTAGTGCAAATCTTGTTTCTCATAGAATTATGCAGAAGCACTGCATATTTATTGTAACTGTACTGTTTGTACACAAACATCATGATTCTTCCTTTGTATCCCCCTTTTTTTGTCTAGACCTGTCAAAGATGGGCACTCCATTGTCATTAAACCAATTTAGGTGCCTGAATTCAGCAACACAATCCAACCTAGTTCAGCATTCCACAATAATGGTGAGTTATCTGAAGAAGTTGCTGACTATAGTCATTTACAGCTCAACTTATTATTATGGCCCCACATTATATGCCTTATTTTCATACTTTTCTGCTGGATGGTTAAGACCGAGACAGAGCAAGACCTATATACCAAAAGATGTAGCTTTTGTTTCTGATGAGGTCAGTGAAGTCCCCTCAGGGTTTATCTTGTTATCCTGTACCTTACTCTGCAAATCCTTTGTCTGTGTCATCCATATGGATGAGTCACGGCTAATGCTTGAACAGTTTTTTCTCTGTGAGAGTCTGAGAGAAAGTTTTCTCTCCATGTGACTCTCCCCAGGCACACTATAGATCATCAGTGTCTTTCCTCTGTGGCTCCATAATCTCCTTGATCAGAAAAAATTTGGGGCACAAGTTTCATAATGTTACAGTATGGTTCACCTATGTCCTGAGTCTTTGCTGACCTTGAAAGGCTAGGGCCAAAATGTTCTGGCCACACTTTAAATTGTACTCCTCCCAGATTCACATGCCTTTTTTCTTGTTCTTTTCTTTAACAGGCTTGCTAACAACATGACTATCTAACAAACCATTTTCATACTTGCTTTTTGCCTGCTGCCTGGAATATAATGTACAAGTTGTCAAGATTAATTTTAAATTTGTTTTATTCACTGGTTACTTCTATTGCCTATGAATCTGGCTCATAGGGAGTACTCAGCGAGTATTTGTTAAACGAGTGAATTAAAAAGTTCTACAAGTGTCATATGTAATTAAGTTTATGTATGTGAGTTGTGACCTAACAGATGAATATTAAGAAGGTAAAGATGATTTAGCATCAGAAAAATCTATGAAACTAAAATGTGTTTAACATATTAAGAAATTTGCAGAGATCCTACGCTTCATTCAATAAAGCAGAAAAAAAAAAGCCAACTCAAGAAAGCATCAGAGACTGAGCGTGGTGGCACATGCCCGTAATCTCAGCACTTGGGAAGCTGAGGCAGGAAGATTGGTGCAAATTGGAGGCCAGCCTGGGCTATGTAGTAAAACCCTGTCTCAAAAAGATAAAAAGAAAAAAAAAAAAAAAAAAAAAAACGTAAGTTTAAGGAACAGCATGAAGGAGACACCAACCGAGCTCAGAGGGCTTGTGAAATGCAGAGTGGCATGGAATTTATTGTGCCCAGGTGCAGCAGACAGATGTCAAAAAAGCCATCTGTAGGGAACAAGGAGAAGTGGGTCTTTTTTTAAAATAGGGGTTGAAAGAAGACAAGGGACATTAGGTGGGAAGATCTTAATAAACCTTAATGGTCAAAGTTCTCTGGACGTTTCTTGCCTCAGTGGGCCAAGCCCTCGAGTGGTCTGGTGCAAGCACTTGGGTGTCTTCAGATGTCCAGGTGATTGCAAGATTCAGATTATCTCTTTTAAGATGCCCTGTGTTTGCTGGGGACAGTCCAGTGCTGAACTAAGAATAACATTCTGATGGCAGACAGTTTGGGTATGGGGAGTCCTGTCTGAATGGAGTCTCACAACTAGAAGGGTTTTTTCTTTTATCTAATAAGCTGAACATATTAAAAGCTAACAGCATTTATCTGTCTAAACATTGAAAGTTTAGGGTCAGTCCAATAGCTCAGCAGACTAAAGCATCTGCAAGCAGGCCCAGGGACCTGTAGTTTGATCCCCAGGCCTGAGTTGCCACCCCTGCCCTGGGGCGCTCTGAGACAGCAATTGAGACTGGGTGTGGTGACAGCACCTGTAATCCCAGCTCTCAGGAGGCTGTAAACAGGCAGATCACTATGAGTCTGATCTAGTAGTGAGACCCTGAACACCCTGTATACCCTTCCCTAAAATACAAAAGAAAAAAGAAATAAACATTGAAAGTTTAGAAATACTTCTGCAAGCATTAAAAATAACACATAGATGCCTACAGTCATACTAATATCCAACCTTGAACTACAATTACTAACCAAAAAGGTAATGTAGAAAAGGGAGAAGGATAAGAATTGGAGAGGGAAAAAAACAAGAATTTCATTTATAGACTATACAATTACATCCTTCGTTAGAAGAATCAAATGAATCCTCAAATAGCTTGTAAAATTAAGACTCTAGAAGATTATGCGATCTGAGATTGACAGACAGAAAAATACATGCCATTCTTTTTTTTTTTTTTTTTTTTTTGCGGAACCAGGGATTAAACTCAGGTCCTTGTGCTTGCCAGGGAAGCGCTTATTTTTTTTTTTTTTTTTTTTTGTCTTTTTGAGACAGGGTCTCACTGTGCAGTTCAGGCTGGCCTTAAGCTCACTTTGTAGCTCAGGCTGGTCTCGAACTAACAACGATCCTCCTGCCTCAGCCTCCCAAGTGCTGGGATTACAGGCATGCGCCACCACGCCCGGCTTAGGGAAGCGCTTATTCCACTGAGCCATCTCCCCGGCCCCATACCACTCTTAAATGATAAAAAAGTATTAGATATTATACTGCAATCTTTAAAAACTGGTTATGATATTGATGGAGAGTATTGCAAATCTATGTTAATATGCTCAGGAATATGGCTTTAGTGTGTGAGGGGAGACCCTGAAGTACCACCAGAGGAAAGAAAGAGAAATAGATACAAGATTTCACAGAGAGGAATTTATTGGGGACTTATGAACAGTCGTAGGTGCAAGCAGGACCAGCTGGATTCCTGCAATAGGAGTCAGAAAGAGGGGCCTACCGATGAGTTAGGACAGAGGTGACTTTACATCCCTGACTGCGATATATCTAGTTTATGGTTTTCTTTTGTTTTCAGTATTAGAATTTGAACCTAGAGCTTTTGCACTGCACTACACTCCCAGCCTTTTTTTTTTTTTTTTTTTTTTTTGAGATAGGGTCTTGCTAAGTCACTAAATTGCTCACATTTACAACCCTCCTGCAACATCCAGAGGGTTAGCATTACACACGTGTGTCCCTGCACCTAGTGCATGGTTTATTTTAAGATAATATCAAAAGAGCATTTCCTGGCATCAGGGTTCAGCTGTAGAGTTCTATGTACTACTTAACTTTTAAGTTTTATCTATTTATAATTTGCTGGGAAATTATGCCAGAAAACCCAATTAGGGTTAGCTGGGGATACCTGCAGTGCTTATGTCTCAAGATGGCTATGGTAATGCTAAGCTGAATCCAAACAACATAAAACAAATACAAATTCAAAAATACAATCAGGATAAACACACCAAAGATGTTCATCTTTGGGACAAGAGTAAAGAATGAGATTCAAAAAGCAAAGAGATTGTAGAACAGAAAAAACAAATGAACACCTGATAGAAATAAAAGGTGACATTGTTTATTTTGATGGGGTTTTTCACCCATACTTATTAAACTTTCTATATTTTAAAACTCATTTTCTGCAATATAAATAAATTCAAGGAGAGATCTCAGTTATGTCAAAAAAGAAGGCCATGAAAAGATTTAATATTCTCAGTGATTACTAAAAAATTACCAGCTAGTGTTCATGGCCATTAATAATAGTTTTAGAAATTCCACAATATCCTTAAGTACCCTACCCTGGGTTTTTAAAGCATGAGCTAAGTCTTGGGCTTCAAAACTCTTTGGGGACAGCATGGTCTATAGAACTGCAACAAGACTTGAGCTTTATTCTTATAGATTAAACAGTATATTCTCAGGTGGGAATTTTTGCAGGCTACATCACAGGCTTTGAAGTTACAAGTACAAGAGGAGTATTAAATAGCCAAGCAGCATGCAGCATGCCTGGACCTGTAGGCATATCCTCCAGAGCTTGCATTTCCTGCTTTCTGCTGACCTGTTTGGCAAGAGATCTTTGCCTAAACATCAAAGAAAACCTTTGCTTGGGAATGACTCAAAATCCTGTGGCACAGTGAGGAAGTATCATATGTTCTCAGAATCTTAGGCTCTTTTACTACTTGAAATTGTGGCAAACTGATTCATGCATGGAGAGAGACTCTACATGCCTGGTTCTGTCTGCCCATTCCAGAATTCAGACTCTATTCAGAATCTGTTCTCTAAGTTAATGTATGTCTTAATGACAACCACCCATCTGGAAAAACATATACAAATTATTAAGCCAGTCTGTTTGCATGTTGTCTTCCTCTTTTTGTTTGTTTGGTACCAGGAATAGAACGAAGGACCTTGTGCTTGCCAAGCAAGCACTATGCCACTGAACTGTCTCCCAGCCCTTTCATTCTCTCTTTGTTTAAACAACTGCTTTTTCCAAATAACGCCAGCCAATGAGACAACTGTGTGGGCCTTGCCAATGAAGGCCTGGCAGAGAGTGAGCCATCCAGAGAAGCCCTGACCTGTAGCTCCAAGGAAGGCTGTTTCTTGAAATATCTGATAGGCATAAGTTACATCAAAACAATTTAAAAAAATCACTGGGTTTCATGAGAACAGTATAAATATTCTGGCCTAAAATGTGAATATTATTGTTTAATTTTATTTATCAATCTTCTCTACAACAGCTTGCAGACTGAAACTGCTCCTGTACATGTAGGAGATGGGCAAACTCAGAGGTAACCACAAAAACAAAGCAACAAACCCACTCAAGACAGGCATGACAGGGTTGGGGAGAAAGCTCGGTGGTCTAAGTGCCTGGTTGGCAAACACAAGGACCCAGGTTCGATCCCCATCCCACATCATGCCTGCCCTGAAACCATGCGTGGTAGTGCATGCTTGTACTCCCAGCTCTTGGGAGGCTGAGACAAGAGGATGGCTAGGAGTCCAAGCTGCATAGTGAGATCCTGCACCAAATAAATAAATAAATAAATAAATAAATAAATAAACCACAATGATTTTTTTTAAAAAAAGACAGACATGACCATGAGGAGAGGAATAACCTCAAAGTAGTTTTTTTATTAACCTTTTACTGAAGAGGTTAGCTCAGAAAGCTAACCAGTGTTTGACAAAATCATGAGACACCCTGACCTGAATCTGGTATTCTTCTACCTCTGAACTGTCTTTTGTGTCCCCTTCCCTTGCAACCCACATTCCATTTGTGTCTAGCACTGCCTTTCATAGCCTGCCACACTGATCCAGGAAGTGTCCAGAACTTCTCTACTTCCTATCTTTCACATCTGATCTGTTTCTATAGTGCTGGGCTTGAAGGTGTTAGTTCAGGAATACGGTAATTCCTTGCCAACTTGCTAATGAGTAATTGCTGGTGACTGGATTTGGGCCTGCCTGCATAGGGCAACTTGGTAAAAGTTGTCTAGGTTGCCTGTCTGCTTGCCCCGCGGGCCTCCACCGACACCTCACCAACCTGTTACCCTCGCAGCGCGGCAGCTCATCTCGTCACTGTCTGAGGGGAGAGTCTCGTCTCCTCAGAGGAGCCGCAGCGCAGGGGCAAGCAGCATCTCCATGACATCACAGCAGCGCGGCTCCTGCCGCTGCACCACCTGCCCTCACAGCTGCTGACCATAGAAGAGTCCTCGGCTCTTCAGCGACAGCAGAAACAGAATCATGAGGAAATGCAAGCGAAGCTCACAGCACAAAAGCTCGCAGAACGACTGAACATTATGCAGAGTTACAACCCAGAAAGGGAGCCTGCAGGGAGGCACCAAGAGGTCAGGGATGAAGATGACGTGCTGTGTTCCAAAGAAGATGAGTGCCGAAGGTGGCGCTGCGTGGCCTCAGCCTCCTGTGGCTGAGGTGTCATTACCCTGCCGCAGACTATAACAAGTATCAAGATCATCAGCGGCAGACTTAGTTGAGGGAAGGATTTTATACTTACACAGAGGAAGCTGCAAGAAAAGCCCAGCTGGTCTTTCAAATGATGAGCTTCATGTCCTTGAAAAGTTTACTGAGTATCATGTTTAACCATGTTGTATTGAAGTTTTGCAGTGTGTCATGCAACAAAACACAAAACTGAAGCACTCTGAAAAAAGAGACGAAAGAGGATTTCAGAAAATGTAAAGATATTCCTTCCCCGTGGACAGGAAGAACTCACAATGTGAAAATGGTCGTACTCACAAAATTGTTCTACAGATTTAATGCAATCCTAATCACAATAAAATTAACATGCCTCACAGATCTAGAAAAACATTCCTAAAATCTTCTGGAACCAGAAGAGACCTATGATGGCAACAGGAATCCTGGGCAACAAAGGGAAGGAAAGAGGCATCACAATCCCTAACTTGAAATTATACTACAAAGCTACTGTAGTAACATTAGCATGGCAATGGCAATGTAGCAGACATGAACATGAATGGAACATATTAGAAGAGGCAGAAGCAGCTCCAGGCATACTCAGCCTTGTGTTTGACAAAGGAGCAGACCAATTTACTGGAAGCAAGATAGTCTCTTTAATAAATGGTGCTGGAAAAACCGGCTTTCCACATGCCCAAAACTATAACCATGTTTATGCATGAAACTAACATCAATACAGATCACAGACCTAAATATTAAAACAGAAACACTAACCTTACTGGAGGAGAAAGTAGGTAGAAGTCTTGAGGACATATGGGTAGGCAGAGAGTTCATGGAAAAGCTAAACTGCATGAGAAATACTTCAAAGAATGAACAAGTGGGATTTCATCTTTTTGAAGTTTTTGTACATCAAAAAGAAATCACCAATAGAATAAGAAGTAAATTCATGAATTTAGCCAACTGTCCTTCAGACTAAGGACTTCTGTCTAGACCACATAAAGAATTAAAAAAATTAAGCCCTCAAAATTCAAAGACCAAATCAAAGAGTGGTCATCTGAGATGAATACATACTTGTCAGATGAACAAATATAAATGGCAAATAAATATATAAAAAAAAAAGTTGAACATCATTGGTCACTCAAGAAATGCAAAGTAAAACAATATTAAGGTTCCATATCACCCCAGGAAAAAAAGGCTATCATCAAGAAAACAACCAACAAATGCTGCTAAGGCTATAGGGAAAAGGAAGCCTTCTCCACTGCATGTGGGAATGTAGAGTCGCATGACCACAGTGGAAATCAGTGTGGATATTCCTCAAAAAGCAAGAAGTAGAGGTCACATGTGACCCAGCTTTTCCCCTGCTGAGTATTTCTCCAGAAGCCTTGAAAACATCATGTTATAGCAATAGATGTTCACCCATATTTGTAGCAATGAGATTTTTCATATTTAAAGCTTGAAAATAACTCTAATGCCCATCAACCAATGAATGGGTAAAAAAAATGTGGTATTTTCATACAGTAGAGTATTACCTCAGCTATAAAGAAGTATAAACTCAAAGCTTTTATATGTAAATAGATGCAACTAGAGACCATGCTTATAAGTGACCTAAATCAGATCTGCATTTGTAAACATCATTTGTCCCCCTAGTGTAAGGAACTGAAAGAGTAAATCAAATCCAGAAATTACAACACATATTGTGAAAGGGAAAGAAACTGCTCAAAAGGAAAGAACAACTAGGATGGGGGAAAGGAGAAAGAAAAGAAAGAAGAAACAACTTATATCGTGTTTCACACACACACATACAAGACAGCTAAGATAATTGTCCTGCCAAGTTCTATTGGTTTATTGAAAGGAACAGTTTTTTGTTTGTTTGGTTTTGAGGTACCAGGGATTGAACTCAGGACCTTGCACTTGTCAGGCAAGTGCTTCTTCTACTGAGCTATCTCACTGTCCCAAGAAAGGAACAGTTAATACATAACTGCTTGATCAATTTTGCCTGCCTAGATCTGGTAATCTGAGCAACTAGTTTGAAGGTCACAATGTGTGACATAATAAGCACTGCTAATTTCCTATCATCTTGTTTTGAAATCCTGTGTCCTTTTTGATTTTTTATTATTGTTTTTTAAAAAGAAAGCTTATCAGAACTTTTCTTCAGTCCATTTTGCACTACGCTGAAAGAGTCCTTGAGAGTGCATAATTTAAAGAGAATAGAGGTTTATTTTTTTTGCAGTTCTTGAGACTAAAAAAGTCCAACATCAAAGGCCACATGAGACGAGGGCCTTTTGTCTGTATCCTAGTATGTTGGAAGACATCAAATAATGAAAGACAGCAAGACATTAAACTTGCAGCTTTCAGCCTTTTAAAAATCATCATTGATCTGTCTTAAGGCTGGAACCTTCAAGTATTATGAAGGCTCCAACTAAACTACAGTATCTCCAACTAAGGTACACCTTCTAACAGTGTTGTACTGTGGATAAAGTTGCCAGCACATGAATTTTTGAGGACGCATTTAAACCACAGCATTGCATCCCTTGTACGCTAAATTTGTATTCTTCTCACATATAAAGCATACTTCCTTTTATCCAAATAGCTGCAAAGCCTTAAGTAATTCCACTCTACCAAGCCCTGGAGTGTCATCTAAATCAGATATGAATGACAGTTCACCCTGAGGCAAATGCTACTCCAGCTGTAACACTGTGAAACTAAATGAATTATCTACTTCCAAAACATGATAATGGGCCAGGCATGGGACACAGATTCTCATTCTAAAAAGAAGCAATAGACAAGAAAAAATGAGTAATTTTATATATATATAGATATAGATATAGATATGTAGTCTCACTATGCAGTTCATGGTGATCCTCCTGTCTCAGCCTCCCCAGTACTGAAATTACAGGCATGTACCACCATCTCCAGTTTGAGAGCCATCACAGCACACCTGGGATTCCTGAGCCAGCCCAGCATGCAGTACCAAGGATCAGGTACCTGTGCTTGCCAGGCAGGTGCTTAGACAGCAGAGCTATCTCCCCAGCCAAGAATAACTAATCTTAAGTACATTTAAAACCTATTATTTGGGGGAAACAATATTGAATCATAAGGTGCCAGAATAATCTCTTTTAACTGTGGAGCATACCACTGGGAGGGGTTTAGGCCCCCATGCATTATGGCTTTGCAGGGCTCTTCCAGTCAGAAGCTTGCACAAATGGGAGTCTGTGCCTCCAGCGTTCTGCTGGCTACAGTTGAATGCTGGTGTCCCTACAGTTTGATTCAGGGGCTTATCTCACTCCATGGCTCTAATTGACATTATGCTAGTGGAGAATGCTGTAGGTTTCTGACTCTCTCTGATGGAGTTTTCTGTGGTGGCTCTTACCTTGCAATAAATTTACCTGAGGCCCCAGTCTGTCTGATGCATCCTTTGAAATCTAGGTGAGAGGCTGTTGTAACCACATGGCTCATACACTCAGTGGACCTGCATGGTCAGTACCATGGACATCCCCAAAGCTTACTATTCAGACCCTTCAAATCAGTGGACACTAGTCTCTTCTGGGCCTGTTTCATCCATGCCTGGGGCTGGCATAGCAGAGTTGCACCAGAATTCCTAGCACAGAGTTCCTAGATAGCCCTGAGCAGCAAACAGATAACAACATTATCTCTTAAATTAGATATAATGTTTCTATTTTTAATATTTAGATCTCTGGTGGTCCCACAGCCTCCTTTCTGGAAACGTGCCTTTCTGGTCCTCAAGGTTACCTCAAAGACTTCTGAAATACCTCTCAAGATTATTCTGTCATTGGCCACTTGTCCCTCACATGCTAACCTGGTCTTTGTCCATGATTAAGCAGCAGGAAGGCTTTCACCAGATGCTGGAACCGCGATCCTGCACCGCCCAGCCTCCATAACTATGACCCAACAAACTTTATACATGAAGCCTGGGTCTTACGTAATGTCCAACAATTAGAGGATTCTAACATGTGTTCATTATACAACATAGACTATGTTCTCACTGCCAATACCACACATTCACAATCGTTTCAAGATATTAATGTCACTTTAATCTTATAACCTCCTGGTTCTCAATCATAGTCTTTACTAGATTCTGGTCCAAGCTACCTGATACCTTTCCTTCTACTAATGCTTCTCCAGATAAATAAAGCAGCATGAATACCCTGTGAACGTTTGTAGATACTGTATTTATATAGTCTAATGACGTGTTCATATAATTATAAAAGACATATACTCAGAATCTCTTAATTTTTGAAAGGTTAATTCTTCTAACAGCCTCAGATCTTCTCAATTATATTTCAAAATATGGAACTTATTACAGAAAATAGCTCCTTAGGCATGTAGAATAATAGCATAATTAAGAATGTTACAAGAAGAAAATTCAGACAGAATGCAAGGAGTAAATAAGATATCTGGATATGGTGCAAGCTACTTGTATTATTACCTTTGATAATATATTTGTTGATTCTACTGTTTCCCTTGTGGTCTGGGTTTTATTCATGAAAGATATACGTACATCTATATCTTTGAGACTTCCACCTACTTTCTCTTAAATTAGATATAATGTTTCTATTTTTAATATTTAGATCTCTGATCCATTTTTACTTTAATTTAGTGCATGGGTCTAGCTTTAGTTTTCAGCTTGTGGAAGGCCAGTTTTTTCAGCACCATTTCTTAAAGACTCTTTCTTCCAGTAAACATGTTTGACTCTCTTATCAAAGATAAGGTGGTTGAGTGTTTTTGGAGATGCAGCTGTATAAATATACTACTGGTTTTGATTAGGATGGTAGGATAGAAGGAGAGGAATGTTTTACCCTGTATAACCTTCCTTAAGTCATATCTCCAGTAAGTAAAACAAAATTCCTAAAAATTCTCAGCAACAAAACATGTGTGATACAAGGACTACACAGTAAAGCAGCCAAGAATTTAAACTCTTATGCATTTAGTAGCTACAAAATATTAAATCAATTTAGTTAGCCTTTCTTATGTTTCTACTTCCTCTTTCCCTTCCCTTCTTTCTCATTCCTTCCATTCCTAATCCCCTTTCCATCTCAATTCATCAATCTGTAACTAAGGGTATAAATATTATGCTTGTGGTGTGATTGAACAATGAAATGAGATGATATTCACAAAGTGCTTTGAGGCCACTTCCTTGTAGAAAGCAGATACTTAACAAAAGGCTAAGTTAGAATATCAGCTACACTGTTGTTAAAACCCACAGACATTGTGAGTTAAACAGTAATTCATTTCTCTCAGTTAATGGTCCTACACTGGTGAATGGGCTTTACTTGGTGACATCATCTTGAGACCATTGTCATTCTTTGGGTCTAGGATCTGTTAGGTTGCTAGCCAGTGGAGAGTAGAAAAGATGGAGTTTTGAAAGCATGAAACATTATCCTTAAAGAAAGGACTTACCTTGCCCACATCATTTCTACTCATATCCCATTAACAAGACTTAGTCTTCCGTAGGCTACATCTTCCATAGGCTGTAAGAGATTCTGAGCAATCAAGTTGGACAACCATGTAATGAGCCAAAGTTCAGACATTCTCTTACCAAAAGGAAGAGAGATGAGCTATCTTCACCATAGTAACTAGCTTTATTGCACCAAACAAAGCATAAAAGATGCTCTAATGAAGTTGTCTGAATGAGGGAAGTAGACCACAAAGGACTTGAGCCTCTGGACAGGTGATTCAGTGGTGAGCAATTCTAGAGCCAACAATACTCAAAACTCCATACAGTTAAGGACCTTCATTGCTCATAGATCCTGATATCTTCAGTCACTCCTACTTGATGCCCAAACCACATCTGATCAATACAAAGAGACAACAGCAGTTGGTTGGGTCTGGTAATAGTCACTGTGTTGTGTTAACCACGATCTGAGGGGAGTCCTGGGATCTCAGCCTTCTCATAGTAAGGTCTTTCACATTGCATTCTGTACTAGCTTCCTTCTGAACTCATTACTCAGTCCTGAACAGTTATATACTTGAGAAGTGTCATAGTCTCCTCCTCAGGACTTCTAACACTCTCTGTGAGGAAGCTGTGTCCTTGTCTCTGTATTCCCAGCTGATCTCTCTGTGTCTGTGTTTGTGTCTGTGTCTCTGTCTCTGTCTCTGTTGCTGTTTCTCTGTCTCTGTGTCTCTCTCTGTCTCTCAGTTTTACTACTCTCCCTGGTTTTCTACTTCTACTTTCTGTTAGATAAAACTAACGTGAATATTAATGCTATCTGGAAACAAGCTTATTTTGACTTTTGGACATGTCATATTAGGCACTGATTACCAAACTACTGGAACTAAGTACTTTGCTTAAAATAGGATGCTTAAAGTGAGGTAAAAAGGACACTTCAGCATATCAACCCCACTAATCCTAATCTGGGATTCTTCTTCTTCTAGCCTTTGGCACTAAGGTCTCAGCATGCCTTTCAATTGTACCTACTTAGATAATGACTGGAGGATGCAGGCAGCTCGAGGACAGAAGGTCATGTGCTCTGTAAGGAGAGTGGCAGTTCCTGCTGGGGTCAACTTGGAGTGACCCCAAGTTCTACGACTGAAGAAATTCCATTTTATTCCTCCAATATTTCCAAAGTCTAGCATGACTTAACACCTGGAAGAAACCAATATTTCCTGATTATTTGAATGAAGCATTAAGCAGGTATATAATTAAAGCAGAGGAAAGGGCTAGTTATAAAAATTAAGACTATAAAATACAGCAAATGTCTCCTAACTGCCAATATCAAAAAGAAAAAAAGCTGCCCTTATCACTAAATCCTGCCTCATACCTAGGCCGAGCAGCAGAATGAGCTGCATAATTTATAGAGCCATAAATAAAGGGAAAACACAGAAATTTTGTTTGAAAGTTTTGAATTTGACAGTGACAGTACAGTATTAAGTAAAGTGTGCAGAGCTCCCTGAGCCTGTGATCATACTCAACTGCTCAAGTTACAAGCCCATTGTATTATGCACTCTCTCATCCCCGGGAGGGAAGACCTGACACTGGCAGGTTTATAATTTCAGTGGGTTCCATCCATGGTTGGCCAGCTCTAAGTCAAAAACAGCCCTATGGAGGGTCCAGGCAGAGGAAAGATGCTGGTATCAGGTGAACAGGAAGCAGAGAGAGGAGCCTGGAGTGAGCTGGGACAAGACTACACCCTTCTGAATTAGGCTTCCAGTGACCTACCCTTCTGACCAGGCTCCATCCACAAATATGAGACTTTGGGGGCATTTTAGATATAATCCATAATATTCATGTTATTCAAAACCCTCTTTACCTAAGTAAACCTATTCCCCAGAGCCAGCTGACCAAACAAGGTCAATTACATCTTCTTTATAGAACTGGACCAATGAGTAGAAATTTAGCCAGTTCAATGGAGATAGACACTGGACTCCAGATGCCAATGTGGCCTTAGAGTTGGTGACCGCTCTCAATCATGTGCATATGGTCCCAACAGTAGAAAAAAGCAGTTTAACTAAAGTTGTAGAATGTAGTAGCATAAGCTGAAATAATCAAGACACCATGTGACCATAGAGACAGTAGCTGTCCAATGAGTTCTCAGGAGGCTTGATTGTATTTCTATTTTTCTGTTCTTTTGAGGGTCGCCTGTGCTTCAGTCCCCTGTGTCCTTCTTAAACCTTTTAAAATTTATGTATTTATTTGGTACAGGATCTTGCTGCACAGCTTAGATTTGTAGTGATCTTCCTGTCTCAGCCTTCCCAGTGCTAGGATTACAGGACCGGTTTCGATGGCCAGCACAGTGCACCTGGGGTTCTGGGGCCAGCATGGCAGGTAGTACCTGGGATTAAACTCTAGTCCTTGTGCTTGCCAGGCAGGCACTTAGACTGCTGACCTATCTTCCCAGCTCCTCCTGTGCCCTTCTAGTCAGCCCATTATGTGAGGTCATTGGAGTAGGGTTGTAGTAAGGGTTTGTTTTGCTTTATGTTTTTCACTTTCTACCTAAATAGGGAGGAAAATGAAGTCAAATCCTGTGGTATCCCAGTAGATTGGACTACAGCTTCTTAATCTGTTTCACCAGTTTTTTGTTTGTTTGTTTGTTTGTTTTTCTGGTACCATGGCTTGAACTCAGGACCTTGCACTTGCCAGGCAGGCATTTGTGCCACTGAGCTATCTCCTGGCCCCTGTTCTATCAGTGATAGAGACTCTAGTGAGACTGAGCCCACTGGGGGCAGTCAGGTGACCCAGGTACAGAAGAGAACAATGGCCAGTAGAAATCTGTTAGCAATTCTGTACTGATACTTCAAGCTGGTAAGTTAATAGAACAAAGAATGAGATAGAAAATCATTTTTAAAATATATATCTTAAACATGTTATGAATGTAAAACACCTAAATTGATATTTATGCAACAAATTTTGTGATATAGGGCCAAATCCTATATTTTTATAAGTACATTTAATAGAGTTCATAAATTGTTTTTATTCCCTCATTCACACATCAAACATCTATAGGGTCCTGTTCTAATTTGTCTAAATTGTATTGACAATGTAAAGATTATTACAGATTAAATGGAATACAAATTTTCCCCAGATTTATATATTTACCAGTATATTATTATTCATTTATTGGCAATAACTTTTGACAACATTTTTTAAATGAGTGTTTATATTCACACAACTTATCTTTGTAAAAATAATTTACACACAGTTAAATTTGCCATTTTTAAGTAGATAACTCAATGAATTTAGACATTAACCATTACTACAATCAAGGTAGAGAACATGTGTATCACTCCAAATTTCTCTTGTGTCCATCTTTTTGCTGTTATTAACTTTTAAATTGTTTAATTATTTCCTTTATTTTTTATTCTGAATTAGTACCCGTTGATAATACACAGTAAGCACAGTCTTCATGGGAGTTGGTACATGCACATCATGAATTTTAACCCTTTACTTCTTTTCTCCTTTCCGTCCTCCACTCTGTATCCACCCCTGTGCCCCCATCCCATTTGCCAAAGATTTATATCTTTGTTTCCTATAATGAATCTTTTTGCTCTAAATTATTTATTCTTTGAGTTTTTTCATATAAGGAAAATCATGTGATATTTAGTTTTATGTCTGATTTATTTCATTTATCAACATGATCTCAAGGTGGACCATTTCCCCACAAATAGATCAAAGTTATCCTTTATGGAAAAGTAGTACTGTAATGTTTGTATTTACCACATTTTCCTTGCCCATTCACCTGTTGATGGAGGAACAGGCTGCTTCCAAGTTTTAGGTATTATTAGTTGTGCTGCTACAAACGTGGATGTGCATATATCACTGTTTTATGATACCTTTTACACTTTAAAGAAAATGCCAATGAAGGGGAATAGCTGAGTCAAACGAAATTTCTATTTCTTCATGTTTTAAGAACTCTCCATACTTATTACATATGCTGTGGTTCACTAGGGGAACAGATTTCATATAAAATATATTAGCATATAATATCTAAAGGATTTACAAAATAGGTTTGAAATAGTCATCTGCAAAGTCAGGGGTGGAACAGCGCAGAGCAGCTGTCTGTGCTCTGTAGAACCAGAGGATCCAGCCCAAAGTTGAGGGCCTGCAGCTTGCTGCAGAATCAGACGTGGGTCTGCGCCAGAAAGCAGGAGGAGCTGCACTGGAAGGCAGGAGACAAACACCCACGGGCCACAGCAAAGACAGAGCTCTGCTGGAGAAGTGAAAGGGGAGAGTCCCTGCTCCTTTCCCTTTGTATCGCACCCAGGCTGCAAGCCTATTGGGCATCCAGAGAGGGCCTTCCATTCTTAATCTGTGGTTTGCACATCAATCGTCCACAGATACACCCAGAACTGCACTTCACTAGCTCACTAGGCATTCCCTAATGCATTCAAGTTGACTTCACAATGGACTATCTCACGCTGATTTCCACAGTAGCTGTATGACTGAACATTCCCCCAACAATTTAGAAGGGTTCCCTTTGTCCTACAACCCTGCCAGAATTTGTTTTTTTGAGATCTTGATGACAACCATTCTTTCTAGAGTAGGATGGATTTTGCATTCCTCTAATGGCCAGTGATGCTGAGCACCTCTTCATATACTTATTGGTCATTTGTCCTTCTTCTGAGAAGTGTCTGTTCATTTCACTTCCCAATTTTTTGATTGGATCTTTATTGTGGAGGGGTGTATCCATTTAGTGTGAACTTCCTCTCCATCACCCAGCCTGTGCAATTATCTCTATGTTCTTTTTCTCTCTTCCTCTTTTGTGTGTGTTGTTTTCTTAATCTCAATTGCATTGATTTCTGCTCTTATAATCTCCTCCCCCCTACAGGTTTTGGGTTTGATTGGCTTATATTTTTCTAAAAATGTGAGGTTCAACATTAGGTTGTTTATTTGAGCTCATTCTGTTTTCCTGATGTGTGAGTTCATTGTTATAAATTTCCCTCCTAGAACTGCTTTCATTGCATCCTATAAGATTTGCTATGCTGTATAAGCATTATCATTTGATTGTACACAGTGTTCAATTTTACCTTTAATTTCCTCTGTGACCCATTGGTTGTTCAGCAGGGTGTTGTTTAATATCCATGTGTTATAGAGGCTTTTGTGGTTTCCTTTGTCATTGAATTCCAGTTTAGTTGCATTATGATCAGATAGTATGAATGTGAGGATTTCAACTTCTCTATATTTACTGAAGCATGTTTTGCCAGCTAAAGTATGATCTATTTTGGGGAACATCCCATGTGAAGCTGAGAAGGATGTGTATTGTTGTGTTTTGAAGTAGAACACTCGGTGGACATCTATCAAGTTAATTTGTTCACATGCTTGGCTTAACTAATATTTCTTTGTTTCTTTTGTCTAGTTGATCTATCCATTTGTGAGAATGGGGTATTAAAATCCCCCACTACAATTGTGTTAGTGCTTGTTTGAATTTTCACATCAGCTAAGGTTGGCTTTATGTAGTTGAGTGAACCTATGTTTGGTGAATAAATATTTATGATTGTTATCTCTTTGTCTTGGCATTTTCCCTTGGCTAATATGTCCCTTTTGATCAGCTTTGGCTTAAAGTATGTCTGCAAATAAAATCGTTACCCCTCATTTTTCTAGGTTCCTGTGGCATGGAGAATTATTTTGCATCCTTTGACTTTTAGTCTACAAATTTCTTTTTGGGTTAAATGTATTCCTTCAGTGCAACATAAAGTTGGTTATTGCTTCTTTTTTCATTGTGCCAGTCTGTTACTTTTGACTGATAAGGTAAAACAATTTACAATGATGGTTCTAACTGACATGTATTGCCTTTTCTTTTCCATTTTGATTCCTTGTTGCTTTTCCCCTATCTTTCTGATCTGCTTAACTGTTTACTCTGCCTGGAAGCTTCTTTCAGTTGGTGTTCCTGTGTATGTCATCTTCATGATCTGTTTCTAATATGTCTTGCCCCTGAAGCTGAAATACTATCTTCCTTAACCTTAAGGAGAGCTGGAAGTTGAAGGTCTATTTTTGCAGTTGCTTCAGAGCTGCCCCAGTACAACTGGCCCTGTCTAGCAAAGGGATGCAGATCCTTTGAGTCCTGAACTTGAGTTGAACAGCAAGCTTCAGCCTTGGGCACCAGCCTTGGGGACAACCGTGGGTGCAGATCTAAAGCCACGCATGATCATCATCTCTACTTGAAGCTGTTGTAATATAGAAGAGAAAAGCTTAAACAAATTAAATAAGCATGAGCCAAAGACAAGAAGTAAAATCACAGGCTTAGGAGAAATATAAACCAAGTAAGAATAGACAGGCAGCTTTACTACTGTCCAACATTGCACCTGTCTAGAAGCCCACCTCTTTTTATATTGTGTTTACAGGGTGTAGTCACATAACAATATCTTGGAATGTGTGTCAGAAGAGTTAATTAGGAAACCTTATGACCCAACTACAAGATATGATTTTTAAAATGTTGTTACATTTACATTTGTAAAATTTACCACAGTAAATGACATATTGCCATTAACATACCTCAAAATGCTCCCTCTTTGCTTTAAATATATTTATCCTATAGCTTTAGCACTTTCTGAAGTTGTTCTGAAAGTTCTTTTATGTGTCTTCAATTGCAGTGTCCAGGGCTGTCCTGATATCCAGGATTGATTTAAAACATTGACCTCTCATGATCATTTTGACATTGAGGAAGAGTTAGAAGTTGGATAGTGCTGGATCTGGTGAATAAAATGAATGAGATTTGCTCGTAAGTAAGGTGTTGCATTTAGTATCTGTCTGTCTTTGTCTGTCTGTCTGTCTGTCTGTCTGTCTGTCTCTCCCTTTCTCATGCAGAAAGCAAGTTCTTTAAGTCTTACTAAACTAAGAGTACTTGAGTACTGAAGGCTCAGGAAGACTTGGGCCACTTCAGCTCAAGTTGCTTTCACAGGTCAAGATGGCAAAGGTGTAGTGTGGTTTGGAGGCCTCTGGAACTCATCAGCTTTTTGCAAAAATATTTTTCCCATTTATACCTTTTTAAAAAGAAATCCTACAACCAGTTGATGCATTATCTAGATCCCCTTTTAAGATAGACCTAGCTCTTTGGTTTCTTTTCTTTATTGAAGATCCACTTTTCCTTTTTCTGTTTTTTTTGCTACCTTCATACATTAACCTTTGAAATAGAATATAGACATTATAAGTACTGACAAAAATGAAAGAACAGGACAGCCTTCTAGACCTCTCCTAAGTTTAGGAAACAGCCTGTAGACAACAAATAGGCTACTCACATGATGTGCAAGTGAAAATCACTCACGCAGTAAACAAAATGCTATTTAGACAGAAACCAATAGATATAAACCAAGTTTAAATGACAAACTGTCCAAATGATTGAGCCCTTTTTAATCTGCATGATATGTAATACAAATAGCACAATTGTCAAATGTTTCATTTATCATTTTATATACTTAAAGTTCAGATGCAATGTATATTATATAAAAGAGAGAATGTACTGGCTACCTTGCTTGTATCAAAATTGTGTACACTTGGTTTTACAAATTCTGCAAAACATTTAGGCAAAGCTTAGTCATGTGACATATTTAGTCCTCAGAAATATACACATATCCAATCACAGATCTATAGTGTCAAATATACCATAATAACATAGGAGAATAATTGTTTATTTAATCAGAATCATAACCAGATTTAACCAGAATTATATAGTGTTTAAGACTGAACAGAGACTACTTAAACAAACCCTGACTCTGTTAAGACTCATTTTGTTCAAATAATTACATAGCTAACAAACATTTTTTTCTTTGTTAAGCCAGTTCTTTATAAATGTTAGTAAAAGCAAACCAATATTTTAAGAAAAGTTTGTTGCTTTAGACACAGAATAATGGATTTTATTACATATCAGTGTAGTCTCTTTTGGTTTTAAGAGAGCTATTAAATGACATTTAAGTTAGAGCTAACTTTATCACATATAAATACCATATTTTATATCTGACCTTTATAAATGCTCTGCCACCTATTCAGACCATCTGAAACTGTTCGTTTTCTTTTTTTACTTTGTCATTTTCCATATTGGAACAATGTAGTCATTTGGGATAAGAATATTGTTTTATTATAAAAAATACTTGTTTTACCCTAAAGCGTTTTCTTTTCCTATAACCTCTCTTATGAAAAATATCCTTCTATCTATAACCTTTTTCTAATTCCCTGTCTCCTATCTATTGGTATTTATTTTTTGTTTTAGTATTTTTTTCACTTACACTTTTAAACAATTATCATAAAACTTGTGAATTTAGACAATTCTATCAAGTCTTTAAATAGGATAAATATAAAAATCAAGATAGTTTAAACCCTTCCTATTTTGCATGTAGAATTATATACTAGAATTTTTAACTTTGAGACAAACTCTTGCTATCTATTTCAGGCTGGCCTTGAACTCACTATGGAGCCTATGCTGCCCTTAAATTCATAGTAATTGGGCCAGGGAGATGGCTCAATGGAATAAGCACTTCCCTGGCAAGTGCAAGGGCCTGAGTTCAATCCCTGGTTCCACCAAAAAGACAATAAAAAAATAAATAAATAAATTTGCCGGGCATGGTGGCGCATGCCTGTAATCCCAGCACTCGGGAGGCTGAGGCAGGAGGATTGTTGTGAGTTCGAGACCAGCCTGAGCTACAAAGTGAGCTTAAGGCCAGCCTGAACTGCATAGTGAGACCCTGTCTCAAAAAGACAAAAAAAAAAAAAAAAAAAAAAAAAAAAAATAAAAAAAA
>PVKA01009867.1:0-35884 GCA_004027165.1 Ctenomys sociabilis
AAAAAACCTTCAAATCCAGGGTCAGGGGCCTTGGTTTAGACATGGTTTGAGCATGTCCTCAAAAGATTCATTTATTAAATGCATGGTCCTCTGGGTGGTGGTGCTAAGAAGTGATATACAATTGAAGAGGTGGAGGCTTGTTAGATCTTGCTGAGGGTGTTGCCTCTGGAAAAGATTAAGGTAGTTTTCATGGAAATCCTGACCACTCACAAAAGCAAGTTGTGGAAGAGCAAAGCCAATCTGTAAATCACTCTGGCTTCCTGGTGATGGGATATCTTCCTCTTGCTTGGGCTTCTCTCTTGAAGACTTTCTTATAACCAAAAGGATGCTAGTGGTAATTCCTGAGACCTCTAAAACTGTTGAACTGAACCTATTTTCTTTAGAAGGTAGCTTCTTTAAGGCATTTCATTAGCATATGAAATGCTATTGATAAACAGACTTGTCTAGCCAACCATTTCTGTTTCTGTTCTGTTTATCTCTTCCCTTCTCTCCCCCATCTATTCCATTTCATTGCAAATACTCTCATTCTCATTTCTTATCTTTGGACCAGCCTGTAAGCAGAATGGAGTTCAGTGTTCTCACAATTTCCTGAAGCTTTGTGTGGTCCAGAGACAATCTGATTTCTGACTTCTGCTCTAGAAAGCAGAAGTGATTGGCTTCCCCTGTAAGGACCAAAACTCATGTCTACAGGCTAGAGGCATTTGTTGAAAAATGGGCTATGTGATAGTCTGATGCTCTAAATAATATCTTCTGCAGACACTATTGAGTACTAGTGGACAGAATGACAACCATTTTGGCTGTTTTATTTACATAAGAACCTCTACTGTATAAAAATTAAAATCCAGACTGTAGTAGTAGCTGCGTTCATGAAGTCATTTCTCTCTACAATTGTAGTCACAAACCCAGTTGGACAAGAACTGAATCAAATTCAACAATTAGGTTCAATGTTGACCTTATGGGGAAATTTGATTCGGTTCTAGTCTAGTTCAATTTTCAACAGAATTGCGGAGGAAATTGAGTTCATGAACTTAGGTACCACTGTATTTACTGTTCCCAGATTATTATTTTCATGCCCCAATCTAGAGTATCTGGAGAGGCCAGTGTCCAAGGAAGTGAATGACTAAGGGAGATGGTTTTATAGCTCTTTGTCTCATTCCCAAGGGAATCTCATTTGCAAAGGTTGAGTATCATTGTAGTATGAGCCACACAACCTCTCCTCATTCTAAATGTCTCTTTTGAGACCTTTGGTTTGCTACATTGGACAACCTGAAATAGCACCAGAGTCCTGTGTCTTTGGAGCTTACTCATTAAACTTGATTTTTGACTAAATTAAAGGGAGAATAAATAACAAACTAGGGGTGGAATTTTATGTAGAATCACTGAAAAAACTCTCGAACAATGAAAAATTACACAGACTTTGTGGTGAAAGCTGATTAATGCTGGGCAAGGCACAGACTTTGTACCTGTCCACGCTGACCAGTGCTGGCCTTGGTGACATCTCTACAGGCATTTTCCTCCGTGTTCTTGGTTTCTGTACCAAATTTGGAAGTCTTTGTTGAAAATCCAAGCCCCCTAGAAGTGCTTTGTCTTCTCAAAGGGTTTCAGATCATTTTGCTTTCAGACAAGGGGGCCATAGAGCACTCTTTTAGTAGTCTTTGCTGGAGAACTTCCTGGCATTTTTATTTAATCACAGTTTTATGAACTCTTCATGTGCCAACTAACAAATTGTGCAGCCTGAGAATCATGCTCAGAAGAAAGACACTGATTTTCCCCCCTACAGTTGGTTTAAAATGCTTTGCCATCTGGAAGTTTTAGCAACTTGTGAAAAGCAAATGGATGCCCCGTTTTCAGGATTTTGCAGCCCAAACTCTGGGGTTGCTGGGCATGAAATGCATGGTTATAATATAAACTTGTTTCCTGTTTGTTTATGAAGTTAACCGTTGAAATAGATTCTAAGTACCAGTCTCTTGTTTAATTTGATATATTGCCATCATACTTACTTGTTTTTAAAAAAGGCAAGATTTTATTAAAAAGCTTCATATGCTGAATTAGATTTTGTGACTACATGAAATCTCTTAACAGGTCACAGTTTTTCATCTCCCCCTCCCTCACTGTTAGTATTCCTGTGTCTATAAAAATGGTATCCAACTGCTTGAGTTGACTTACCCAGGGGCTCACCTTTGCATTAAGGGAACTTATCCCACCTGGATCATTGAAGCACAAAAGCTTATATTTTGGAAAGCCTGCAAGGGTATCTCAAGGAACCAAGAGGTCTGGAGTAGAGTTAATCCTTCCAAAGATGTAGATGCAGGGCTGGTAATCTCCATAACTCTCCTTTAAATGTCACATGGTAACTTGATCCCATAGTTCCTTGCATCTGTTTCCTTCTCTTTCTCTTCATCAAACCAGCACCTCTTGTTTTGCCATGCATACTGGGCAAGTGTTGTTTCCTGTGTTATATTAATTCCCAAGTCAAGCAACCCAATATTGAATGACAAAAGTCTCCAGCTCCCAGTTTCAAATTCTTGGGTATCTTAGTTACTTTTTTAGTCACTGGGACACAATATTGGACACCCTTAACATCAAGCAGGAGAGATTTGTTTTGGCTACCAGTTTCAGAGGTTTCAGCCTGTGATTGGCTGGCTGAAAGGTAGGAACAGGATGAAAGAGGGGCACAGTGGGAGAAAGGCTACTCTTGTCATGGCAGCCACAAAGCAGAGACAGGGGAAGATCTGGCGAAGGAGCTGTACCCTTCCAGGTCACACCCCGAGCGACCTGCCTTTTCTGATCAGCCCTTACCTCTCCAAAACATTTAGCCACTGAGTTCACTAGTCAATAAATCTACTGATGCACACAGTGCTTTTGTGATCTAACCATCTTTCCAACATATGAAACTTTGTGGAGGTATTTCGTATCCGAACCATAATAGTTACTCATGGTCCATGCACCTGTGGTCAAGAAGACAGTTACATGGCCAGCAGTCTGCTTGGCCCAGGCTCTGGGAACAGATACTCAGGGATGGGAAATGGCAGTGAGACAGTTGTCTCTATCTTTGACTCACCAGGTGTGGAGACATTTGCGTAGCAACTGGAGTGCAGACTGAGTGCAAGTCCTGGCTCATTTCTGTTAGTTTCCTAGCATTTGCCTTGCTTTCACTTGGTCCTGCAATCATTCCTTAACCTCTTTTTGTTGCTCTTCAGTCCATTTGCGTCCTGTATTTCTCAGTTGATATTTTAGAAAAATAACACGATGCATCTGTTACCATGGCTGAAAGAACACAACCCCCTCCCCTTGGACAAATCACAGAGCCACTCTTGGCCCTGGTTCCACCTTCTGAAAATGAATGGATCTGGATAAAATGCTGGAAGAAACCTTAAAAATTCCCTTGTCCAAGGATGCTAACTGGCTGGCCCTACATGCTGCCATTCTGGAAATATGGCACTCATGGCAGACACTGCCAATCAATCCCAGCATTTTCTATTGATTTGGAATTGCTCTTAGGACTAGGACTCTTCACCGGCAGCCACTACCAATCTGTTGGTCATGGGCCTGAGGATGTAAGCAGTTAGCCATCTCTGAATAAGAAACTGAGACCTACATATTTACCAATCTTTTTTCCTCTTACCAGGGGATATACAAAGCCATTATTCCTAGTTCCTTAGAATTGGAAATGAAAACAAATGCTCTCCATTGACCTTTTCTTTTTGATTATTCCCCTAATATTCGTCCTGAAAATGATAACTATTTAAAAAACCTGCTTCCTTTTTTAATGGTGTCCAATAATTTCTCCTTTGGCTGAAAAAACGACAGTTCTTTTAAAATGAAGGTATAGAATGTTTGAGCTACCCCCACATGGACTGGCTCACTTTGCTTCTGTGTGGTACCTGCAGGAGGAGAGTTATTTTGCTTTGTGAAAATATGTTTTCTGCCAGATGCAGTAATACACACTTGTAATCCCAGCACTCTGAGAGATTGAGGCAGTAGGATCGCAAATTCAAGCTCAGTCTAGGCATATCAGTGACTGGGAAATCCTTTGTCAAAATAAAAAAATAAAAACAGGGTTGTGGGTGTAGCTCTGTAAAAAGGCCTTGGTTTTGATCTCTAGTACTGAAGAAAAGAAGAAAGGAAGGAAGGACAGAAGGAGAGAAGGGAGAGGGAGGGAAGGAGAGAGGGAGAGAGAGAGAGAGAGAGAAGCAGAGAGAGAGTGAATGAGTGAAAATGATGAGAATGTCTTTTCTGCAATTAAACTTAGACTTAAAAAAAAAATCCGTGCATTTTCAGCTCGAATTATCGTCAACGGGCCTAATTGCTACTACTCTCAAATCTGATATTGAGTGAAGTTGTATCTTCAATTCACATTTCCCATCTATATTTACAAATGACACAGCTTTGGAACATCTGGTCTGCCTGCCGAGCACCCATTCTTGCAGCTGATGCAGCTGTAATGGCTGGTGGCAGGATTATTTCCTCAATAACAATGCTACGCAGTACTAGAGAATGTCCCTCTCTCTTCTTTCCACCCCCCCCCCCCCCTTGTGCCTTTTCTTCCAGATACAGGTTTTAAAATCTCCTTCTGGAGTTCATTTCCACAGGAGAGATGAGATTATATTTTGAATACTCTCTATTTCTGCTATTTTGACTGAGGGCTGCCTCATGGAGTGCTGCAGAGAGTATTGCCACCAGACGACGCTGTAGTTCAGGTAGCTCTAGGTCTGAACAAAAGAAGACTCATGCATACAGGAGAAGTAGGATAGAGCCTATATCTCTAATGCATAAGGGTCCAGAGCTGGCTTCCTAGGAAAAAGAACCCTTGGTGTAGGTAGAGAAGGTGGCTAGTGCACCTTATTCCTCCTTAGAAAGGAGTAGCGTTCCAGGCAGATGAGAACGAGTAGGGGTGTGGCTCATAAAGTCTTAGTATCAACGTTTGTTTTGACTTCCACTTTAAAATGTTGTAAGTTAATAAAAACGAGGGCTTCCATGCCTTCATCTCTGCAACCAGTGGCCCACGTGCAGGAACTAAAGGACAGAAGAACATGCTGAACAGTACCGTGGGGGCGCACTAACACAGTGCGTTATCAGGTGAGTTAGGAGAGAGCGAACGAATGACAGAAGGGAACCCAGTTGCAGCAAAAGCTTTTCTGTTGGGCAACATTCCTCCTTAAGTTCAGTGGTGAAACTACTTTGAAAATTATTTTTTGGGGGGTTGGTGGTGTGCTTGGTGTGTACAAGGCCTGGGCATCCATCTATCTATCTATCTATCTATCTATCTATCTATCTATCTATCTATCTATCTATCTATCCATCCATCCATCCATCCATCCATCCATCCATCCATCCATCCATCCATCCATCTATCTATCTATCTATCTATCTATCTATCTATCTATCTATCTGGAATTATATACAGATTTATGTTAATATTATATATATATATATATATATATATATATATATATATATATATATATATTCTATCTTTGTTTAAATTATGCTGTAATTATTAGGTCCTTACAGATGACTCAGTTTTACCCTCTTATGCTATGGATGAAGATTAAAAAAAAAAGAAAATCCTGAGGGTCACTGAGACAATATGATTTAAAAGACACAAGGGTGACCCATGGTCACAGTCCAGATCTCCTGGGTTTGTGTTACGTGTACACTGTCACCTCTCACCCACGATCGTGTACCACAGATTAACTTTATCTATTAGTTCACTGAGGGAGATAAAATCACTACAAGGCTCACTACTTGTTGGAGACAACTTTGTGTTAATTTGTTCTGTTAATTGCTTTTCAAGCAGCACTGGTTTTGGCTCTGTCCTGTGTGTAGTGGCTGTGAGCCCAGGATCTGTGACATTCTCTGACTTTCAGATTCACAGAATAAAGTTATTCTTTTAATTTCTACCTACTTTGATATTACAAAGTCTGATTCATTGTTCAGCACTATTAAAATGCTCTGAAGTTTCAATTAAAGCTATGCAGTAATCTTTACCTTTATTATTACATTTAATTTTCCCCCAGTATTTCTTTTGATACTCGTTTAAATTACTTATTTTCATGTGTGTGTACTTTTTCTTGGAAAATCCATTCTTCACCAGACAGGTATTATAAAAATCAGGGCTGTGATATAGATTGACATGAAAAATACCCAGTTAAACTCTCAAACGCTAAGTAGTTTCACTACTATGAAAATAATTTAGGGAACAGGTTCATCCTACTTAAATAAATTTAGGGTCCAGTTATTCAATATTTAAATCCATTTGTTTGAAACAGTGATACTACAGCTCATGAACACTTATTTGGTTTCCAAACAGAAGCGTTTGGCAAAATGTTCTTTTTGTTTACCCAAGCTCTGCGTTGGGTGATGAACGGGACTGTGGCCACTTACCTTTCCCACACGAACAGGAGTGTAATTGTCTTTTTCAGAATCATGGAAGGGAGCCGGGGATATAGCTCAGCGGCATAAGCACCTGCCTGGCAAGCACAAGGTCCTGAGTTCAACCCCTGATATCACACACAAAACGAAACAAACAAACAAAAAAAACCCAGAAAAACAAACAACAGAATCATGGAAGGAATTAAGTTTGTGAACCAGATTTTAAAGATGGCTTGAAGACAGAAATATTAATTTCTGTATGCTTCAGTGATATACATTTGCCATTAACCATTTTTACTTTCATAAAGATCCATGCCTTCAGTCTCAAGTACATATAATTACATCCCAACCAGTGTGCCACAGAATGTTCAGTTGCTCTTGGAATTTTGTAAGGCAACAAAGCATTCCACTGTTTCACTGGTAAATGGGCCTAACAATTATTTACCGTGAAAACAATAGTTAGCAATTCTCGAGGGTGAAAGATAGAATTGTAGGTTATTTGTCTTGAAGGTAATAGTCTGTTTGGGACATGAAGGAGCTGTTTATTTTTAAAGATACTGGTATAAAAAGTGTGGAACATCCCAAGCTGCCTACAATTCTGACCTCAAAAGGGCTGTCCTTTCCTTAAGGCCCCTCAGAGGAGAAAGGGGCATGTTGTATCCCTTCAAACGTCTTCGTGTGTCCTGGGTCAGCCAGTGGAACCCTCCCAGCCTTTTTCAACCAGCGTGTGTGAGCCTGCTGGTCCGATGTCCACTTCTTCCCTTTCCCCTAACTTCCTCTGCCTTGATACCTGCCTCAGTGGTCTTTATTTATGAAAGGAAATGTCAAGCCATCATTTTTAAGGGACTTCATCCAGATGTGATCGACATGTAGAACACTGCAGATATTTAACACGCACAGCTGGATGCGCTTGGAGCTGAGCACACATCTGTGACCTGTCACACCATCATCACCATCAGTGCCCTAAAATCATCTCTAGAAGTTTCTTCCCACTCCCCTGTTTTTTCTTTTGTGGTAAGAACACTTAATATAATATGATCAACCCTCTTAGTGAAGTTTTAAGCATGAATATGGTAGTATTACTCCTAGGGCTATGGTTATATAGCAGGTCTCCACATCCTAATTTATATAAGAGAAACCTTGATCCCTGGACCGAAGCCTCCTTTCTCTGCCCTTCAGACTCATCATTCTCCTCTCTACTTTTCTGTGTTTGGCCACTCCAGATTCCACATGTAGATGAGACTCTACAGTGCTTGTCTTTCTGGAGTGCCAGTTTTACTTAACACAGTCTTCTTCAGAAACAGAAATCATTGATTTGTCAGACTTGGAGAGGTTGTGGAACAGTAAAAATGGAAAAAAAAAATGGAAACCCAGTTTCAATTTGCAAACTTTTATCAAGTAAGGGCATGCACAAAACAATCATTGGACGCAGTGCTATCAGGGAGCGGGGAAAAACGGTCCTTTTGATACTAAATATGGAAGGTTATTCGTTGTTCCCAAAAAGCAGTTGGTGAACACAGTTGGTGAACACACATAGAGTGTGCCACCTCCCTATTATTAAAGGTTTTTTTGTTCTATCGTGGTTGGCTGAAAAGCCTGCATCAAGGTTTGGAATTCAGACTAGCATCCTGAAAGCCTTGTGCTAAGCATTTTATTTGTAAAAACCTAACATCTTTAAAGGTTGGGGGCTTTTCCAGGTTGCATAAAGCATGTTGTTAAACACTGAGGTTGAGGCCTTCAAGTTGTTTATCAAGGTAGGGTGCATCTGTGGTTAGGAATGTGGACCCTAAGACCAGGCTTGCCAGGTTAAAATCATCCCAACATCGGGAGGCTATATGACTTTGGATGAGATTTTTAACACTTCTATCTCTGCATCTACAACTGTAAAAATGAAGATATGAATTGACATCTTCCTGATAGCTTTGTTGGGATACTTTCATATGTTAGCATTGGTAAACAAAGAAATGAGTATTTGGCAAGTCTAAAACACCTGGGCTCAACAGGTTAACTGATGAATACAGAAAGAAGTTCATAGGTATGGTAGAGCTCTTTGATTGGATTCTAGTCTCTCTGGGTCATACATGTCTTTCCCCAGAGTCCACAAAATGGTGTGCAGTCTGTGCTAAATTTTTCCTGGAGAAGAACAGTATCCCGTAGTTCTGGCCTGACATCTTGAGAGTCCGTTGTTAGTCACAGATTCATTGGAAGAGACCAAAAGGAAGAAGTCCACTGTCAATGTGGATTGTCTGATCAGTGGTTTGCGATGTTACCAGGGAAGGTGAAACATGATAGATGGAACTAGAACTTTGGTTGATGAAGTAAATCTAACTTTAAGTGTATCTTACTTGTTTATACTGAGAGAAAATACAGTCTGTTAGTGAAGTGTCTACATTGTAGAATTTAAAAGTAAGTGTTTTGATATGACTACACACATATGTTCATTCCCAGGAAATAAACTGAGAATGATTATGAATCTATTGGCTACCTTTTGAGTTCGTATGCATCCAAAAGTCTTGAAAATTATGTACTTAAATTTTTTTGTAATGAGACCCTGAACCAAATACATAAAATTCTTTTTCTTTCCTTTTTATCTTAGGGGCAATCAGTTTAATCATTGTCAGTCTTAATAAAGTTCAGGTATGATTTCTTTTTATAAGAATCCAAATTATCACAGCCTTAAATAGTGTTATTCATATTAATGGATTTAGATTTCTGTAGTAAAACTTATGTCTGATCAGTCATTGATGGGTATGGAATTAAGAATTCATATTAGCAATCTAGTTTGTTTCTTTGGTCTCAAAATAGAAACTTTCTGGCTTTGAGTGCCTAATTGTAAGAACAATATCAAAATCCATGTAACACAATACAGCTTTTTCTTGTGTGTCTCCAGCCAGAAGGGAAAACAATTAAATACTGATATTATTATCTTATCTAGATTACATTGGTGCCCCAAGAAGCACAGAGCCGATCAGTATAATATGCTGGTCCCTTACATTTATTACAGCACTTAAAGTTCCTGTATTGCTTGTCCTTATGCTGTGTCAGTGCATTAATAGTTCCTGAATAAGCCTGATAGAATATACTATAAAATAGGCAGATAGTAGAAGGATTTGTTAACCAAAGAACATGTCTTCTAATCCCATAATGCCTTCATTCTACCCATCAATTCTTTTTTCTTCTTCTTTCCTTAATGTCTGCTGTCGCTCAAGGGCAGTGACTTTGACTCTGATGTGATCTAAGCTGGGATTCTCTTGAGATGTTCTCCAGAACAGTGTTTCCTTGGGATGTTAACTAGAATCACACAGAAGATGGAAAACAGAACAAAGAGTTCCACGGTCAACTCCTGTGGGGATTTTCTGGGTCAAATAGAGCTTTTGTTTACCACATGACTTTCCTAAGCCTTTAGTGTGCTTATGTGCATGGTGAGTCTCTCCAAAGAGATTTCTTAAGTGGTTTTGAATGGAGAAACCCCCCCCCTCCTCCTGCAAATCTCTTCCTTGAAACAGCTGTTTGGATGCGGTTATCTTTGCTTATTGTTGGTTTCAGAGAAAACCAGGTTGTCTGGATGTCTGTGATAGAAATGCTTTCTTTTCAATATAACAGAATGCTCTGCAATACGAAGTGAATGAGATGCTCTCTGCTTATGCTCTAACAATGTCAATGGTGCAAGGTGGGGGTTATACATACTCACCTTCAGGAAGGCAGTAGGAGTCCCGGATTTGCTCTAGGGTCATACTAGCTGGTCCTTGAGTGCAGTGAGCACTTTTTACAATCTCCTTCTGCGTGTGTATGTCTTTGCGCACATTCCCGTGCTGTGCTTGTGTTGGTCATTGTGTTCCTCATACAAATTTTATTATTTAATTGAAAAGTTCTATATTACTAAATAATTCCTGTTTCACATAATCTGTGCGTCCTTGCACAAGTAGAATTGTGGAGTATGTACAGGCTTCCATTTCTATTGCAGTCTTTTGGGCCTACAACTCTACATTTTTGTTTAGCTAGTCCATATTCATTGATTGATTGATTGATTGATTGATTGTCTTTTTGAGACAGGGTCTCACTATGCAGTTCAGGCTGGGCTTAAGCTCACTTTGTAGCTCAGGCTGGTCTCGAACTGACAATAATCCTCCTGCCTCAGCCTCCCAAGTGCTGGGATTACAGGCCTGTGCCACCATGCCCGGCTTCCATATTCATTTAGATATTTTGATCATTTTTAATTTTAAAAAATATAGTTCTATTATATTTGGGTGTCAAATAGTATTGGTTTTATAAAATGAATTAAGGACCTTTCAGAGGCCTGAATTAAGATCATGACATTGGAATTGCCTATCTTTTAGAGCTAAAACTCAACTAAGTGTAACTGTTCCTTGATATCTTCTTCAATAGTGGGTCCTTTTTATTGTGCAACTTGTCTCTTTAAATTCTTCTTATCTGCATTAGCTTTGGTTGTCAACATTATTATTATTATTATTAATGTATTTGGTTGTTACAGGGTCTTGTAGTGATCCTCCTGCTTTCAGCCTCCCAAGCACTGGCCACCACACCCAGACTTTAGCCTGCCCTGGGGGTTCAGCCCACCCTGGAGGCGAGGCTGGAACAGCATGTGGTGCCAGGGAATCTGACCACGGTCCCTGCGCTTGCCTAAGCTTGCCTAAGCAGGTGCTCTAGTCCGCTGAGCTATCTTGCCAGCTCCTTGTCAATATTATTAATTTCCTTTAGTTTTCAAGCATTTTTTCCACAGTTACACATGAAATAATTATTTAAATTTCTTCTTTACCCTTATAAGTCCTAAATTTTTATACATCTGCTCTTGTGTATTTTTTTCCAAATCAGCCTTATTGAAGATTTACTCATCTTATTCATTTTTCTCCCAAAAAACCAAAATACTAGCTTTTGAATTTATTTATCCTTTTATGTATGCTTCATATTATGTTGTATTAGTTACAGATTTTATTTTCATTAATTTTTCTTTTTTGAGAGATGAGGTTATGCTTCTAATTTTTAAATATTCATAATATGTTCCTTTTAAGATCTTTTCTATCTTTTTTTTAAAGAACACATTTCAGGCGACCAGCTATCCTCTAGAAGTAGCTTTTACTGTCCCAACAGTCTCTGTTTACTCCTCTCAAATCTTAGTTAAGGTTTTAGTTACATTGGTGAAACGTCCTACTGGGAAGTGTTCAGCTTGCACCCTTGCTGCGTGAGTCATCTACCAAGTCACATTTCTGCCTGAAAACAAGCAGACTTTGAGGGCACATCTGATGCAAAAGCACAGTGAACCTTAATGATGCTAAGAAATGGGCCAGGGAGATGGTACAGTAGAATAAGTGCTTTCTTGGCAAGCACAAGGACCTGAGTTCAATCCCAGGTTCCACCAAAAAAAGAAAAAAAGGAACAGAATGATGCTAAAAAAGCCAGATACATTACCCAGGGTCTTGCAGGGGCAGATTTTACTGTTGGTGAAGGGAATTCATTGTAAGGAATGGGAATGATTCCACAAAAATTTGATTCCACAGATTTTTTTTCTATTTCCAAAATAGAAAGAAATAAATTTACTACAAAAGAAGGAATATAAGCATTTGTTGTGATCATAGTTTAGGAAAAAGATAAACCTGCAAACCTTCTAATTAGATTATGAGTATCTCCCTTGATGATAATCATAATAACATTTATTGACTGATGACCATGTACTCCGATATGTTCTAAATAATCTATGAATCCATATTTATACTTTTAAGCTCCAAAACACAACAATAGCCCCTTGGCAGAGGAATAAAAACAAATGGCTAAATAAATGCATGAGAAAATGTTCAGCATCTTTGCCATTAGAGAAATGCAAATCAAAGCAACCCTGAGGTTTTATGTTCCTCCAGGAAGAATAGCCATTATCAAAGACTCAAAAAACAACAAATGCCAGAGAGATTGTAGGGGGAAAGGAACCCTTATTGGTGAGAACGTAAATCAGTATAATCATGTTGAAAATCACTAGGGAAATACCTCCAAAACTTAACAATAGAAATTCCATTTGTCCCAGCTATTTCTCACCTATGTATCTTCCCAGAAGAGTTAAAGTCATCCTATCACATGCATTTGTGTGACATACATATCCATGTTTATAATAGCACAAGTCTCAATAGCTAAGGCACTTTAGTGGCCTATCTGTCCATCAACAGATGAAAGGATAAACAAAATATGGTATGTGTATTCAATGGAATACTATTCAGCCACAAAGGAGGATAAACCTGAGTCATCTGTAGGAAAATGGTTGATCTTGAGACCATAATGCTAAGCAAAATAATTCAATAAAAAAAATTAAACATCACTTAATATTTTTAACGTGAGAGACCCAACCAGAAACAATTTAAAGAGCAAAAAGAAAAAGAGGCATGTAAAGACCTAGGGAGGCATTCTCAGTAAAGATGGAAAGGGGGCCTGAGGAAGGAGGCAGGGGGAAGGACAGGGGAGACTGGGGAGTAAAATTTATCAAGATGCAACACTGTATATGTGTCAAACTCCCAAGGTGAATGTAATCATTCTAATGTAGACATGCACTGATAAAATATCAAAACATTTAAAGCTTCAGGACAGCCTTAAAAGAGGAGATATTATTAGCCACATCTTAAAAGGAGCAAACAGGCCCAGTTTATGTAGCTGGGAGGAGGTGGCAAGGCCAGAAACCCAGGTATTTTGAATTCAGACCCTTCCCTGAAGGTGGTGCCTGGTCTGCTTTATGGTGAGGGGTGCGGCTTGTCAGTCTTCGGGATGCAGAGCTGGTCAGAGAAAGCATTCAGTGAATAGTGATCAAGTAAGTGACTAAGAGGATTGATCAAATAAGGGGGAGCACTGGCTGTAATACTGAGTAGAAAGGGAAAAATGCTCTATTAGAGCTAAAAGTAAAGTTATGGGAGCAATGACATCTTAATTATGGAACTCTAACTTAGAAGAAGTTTACATTCAAACTTACAGTGTCTTGGCAAGCGTGATCATGTAGTTCATCTTTTTGCCCAACTCTCTAAACTGATATTGCTGCCGTTCTTTAGCTATGGAACCCCTGTATTCACCACAGCATCACTTGCCTGATGGACTTGAGAGGATGCAACTTTCTTTTGAGCCATTAGCATAAAATAATGAAAATTACTATGAAACTTAGTAAAGGTTTGTTTGTGTGAGCACTGGGGGCTGAACAGCCTCCATGCGGAGCTACGTTTCCACCCCTTTTATTTTTGGAGACAAGAGTCTCCATAACTTGCTAAATTACTGAGGCTGGGCTCAAACTTGTAAGTCTCCTGGAGGATTACAGGTGTGCCCCAAGATTGGCCCGGATTTTGAAGATAGATTATTGTTGGTTAGTTGTGTTTTCTGGGACTGAGTTTAAATGTATTGATGATCCTGTCACAAAAATACTAGACGAGCAGGAAAGGAAGAAACCTCTAAGTACCACTGATTTACTCTTCTTGCTGCAGATAGTATTCCTCCCCAACCAGTGACTAACTGTCCTACTTGATGCCTTGGTGGCTGTGATGACAAAATTAGGAGATGAGGCCATTATTCACAGCACTGAAGATTTACATGCAGCTTCTGCTGTAACTGTCGGGATGGGTAAGCAACACTGGCATGCCATTCCTTAGTGGGAAGACAACGCAGCCTTATCCAATAAGGAGAATTTCTCTTTAATAAAATGTTCAAAATGAAAAATAAGCAAGTCTGATCCTTGGTACCGCAAAAAAAAAAAAAAAAAAAAAAAAAAAAAAAAAAAAAAAAAAAAAAAAAAAAAAAAAAAAAAAAAAAAAAAAAAAAAAAAAAAAAAAAAAAAAAAAAAAAAAAAAAAAAAAAAAAAAAAGAAAAAGAAAAGAAAAGAAAAATAAGTACGAGGTTGGCCATGCAGTGTAATCTCAGGTCTGTGAAGCAAGCAAACCAAAGGATTTCTAAGAATAAAGCCTGAAAGTAAAGTCTACTACCATTTTCTCCATGTGGCAGGACATACCTGTGGCAGGACATGTAGGTGAAGGGGTGTATTAAAGTTCTCTACAGAAATGGATTCAACATATTAGAAACTTATAAGGATCAAAATCAGAGGAGTCTGATGGCCAGAAAGACTGGAGATTCCACAATGGCTGTGTGCCCTCTGGAAGGCGTCCAGGAGCTATGGAAGGCTGAAGGCTGGAAGATCCCTGCAGAGTCACCAGTGTGAGTCTGCCTGGGAAAACTGAAGAGCTTGAATTGGAAGGCTCAAGGAACCGAAGACCAAGGTCCAAGGGCCAGGGCCTTGCCCAGGCCTGGAGTTCCTCTGAGAAAGACAAACACTTCGTCTTTTCCCTACCAAGCTGTGGACCTATTGGTTGATGTCAGCTGCGTCCAGGGTGGGGCTTCCCTCCTCACTTGCTGATGTACATGTCAGTCATCCACAGACAACACCCAGATCTTACTAGCAGAAAGCTGTCACTTATTTAAGTCAAACTGACATATCACAATTCATGATCATGCAGGGATTGTTTTCTCTTCCACTTGTCTATCTTTCCTAAAATTCTTCTATAATGATCTTATTTACCCACGTTTACCAAGATAGAAATGTAATTGTATTACTGGCCTAATTGGGGTGAAAAACCTGTTTCCCAAAGAATTTGAAAACAATAAACTTTTTTATTTTAAATGTGTTTGATACAGGGTCTCACTTTGCAGCTCAGACTTGTGATCCTCCTGTTTTTAGCCTCCCCAGCACTGGGATTATGGGCTTAAAAACAATAAGCTTTTTTAAAAAAAGCAAATAGCTGTGAAAGAGCTTTAAAAGTTAAAATGTTTCTGTTGCTGCCATAAACAGAATCTCCTTCCTGCTGGCACCGCTTCAAGGAATGGCAATCTGATTCTATTAACTGGTGCACTTTGCTTTAAAAAGCCCCAGGAGGAATCATTCTCATCAAGAATATCCCAGGTGCCAAACTTCAGCACTCTTGTTCCTTGCAAGAGTTTAGCGCACCCGCACATGGCAAGTGGGGATGGATGTTTCCACACAACGATGGCTTTTAATCCATCTCTTTGGCCTTCTGGGAATCGAAGCCTGACAGGTCTCTGTGATTTAGAGCCATGCTAGGTAATGTTTGCAGACGCGGCCCCAGAGGGAGATGCATCACAGAAGTGCGAAGAGAGAGGTGCCACTGCCTGCTGCCATCTGCTCGGCGTAGAGCCCACCCAGGCCTGACTCTGCACGAAGACTGACTCCTTGCCATGGGTGCGTACAGCTTGCAGCTGGAGGCCGTAGGGCGAGCCTCACTGGGCTGTGGCGTTCATCCCGGGGTGGCCTTGGCCAAGCCAGCGTGTGACCTTCTGAGCCCGGTTTTCTCACTTTTGGATGAGGATGGTGGACTTTACCCCTTACCTCCATGGTACAGTGAAGAACTAGGTGGGGTGGTGGAGACGAAAATATTTAGCCAACTGTAGTGTGTCGATGCAGGGCATTCTGCTCATAGGTGGTCTTGCTAGTTCTGATTGCATCTGTGTGTGCTGCGGCAGCGGAGGGTGCATTCTCGACTCTCCTAAATAAACTAATAATAATAATAATAATAATAATAATAATAGTAGTAGTAGTAGTAGCAGCAGCAGCTACTATTTCTTGGACACCATATGCCATGTACCTTTTTAAGGATTGCTAATTGTTCTTTGAACAATTTTCATGTGGTAGGGACAGTCATTGTTTTCATTTTACAGAAGAAGAAATTGAAGCACAGAGATGTTAATAATTTAGCCAAGATCACACAGTTAGCCTACTGAGGAGGGATGTTTGAACAAGCAGTTGGTCTCCAGGGCCTGAAAGGCAGGTATAGGTGTTTGTCTCTGGACATAAGGAGAAGGGATTTGGAGCACTGGCCAACATTTATTCATCAGTTGGCTTAGTTTCCTACGTGAAAGAGCTGTCAGCATGGTGTATGTTTCTTTCAGTGCTGTAACTAAGGAAACATGCTAATAATGTGGGGACAAAGTGTGTAGTTTCAGGGCTGTGGTTGGAAACAGAGGCTGGCAGGACAGATTCTGTTCTATTTGTGGTCCCCAGCAATCAAAGAAAGGGCTGGAGCTGACTGGGAAAGGACCATGACTGGTTAGGTTTCAAGAATGGTTGTGAGCTGACCAGGAAGCCATCCAGGGACTCCCCGAATCTGCAGGAGCAGCCAAAGCAGCGGGTTCTGAGGCCTTGGAAGAGAGAGTCTTGCTGGAGCTCTGGGATACATCAGCTGACTGACCCAGCCCTACTGGGTGAGAGAGGTGTGGAGAGGAGAAAGCGCAGGATAGGAGCTTTATGTACATGTGTGCTCTTTTGAGGTTTGATTTCCATTTGCCATACACACGGCCAGGATAATTTGAGTGTAGTGGTATCAGACCCCTGGATCTGTGTCTTGTATTTAAGAGAATGACAAAGTAACAGCACTGGGATCCTCCGGAAAATAGATGCCTGAACAACTGGTCCACCTGCTCCTTGGCGATATCATGCGGCACCCTGAGGTCTGTGCACGTGGAAGGTGGTTCTCACTTGATGCTAGGGAGCAACAGGCTCCATGTGTCCAGCCTGGATCACTATCTTAACTTTTTAAAAAATAGTTTTCCATGTCAACAAAATAACTTCTGACTCTTGTAGCTCAAAGCTGAGTTTAACTTTCATGGGACTCTATGCAAATTTGATAAGCTCATGGATGTGTTTGACACTTATTTATACAGAAGGATCTGATCGATGCTGTCTGACGTTTCTATATATCGTGAATTATCACTTTCTAGGAGCTCTATAAAGATGATTTATCCAAACCTTGTTCAAATAAGCTTAAAATGTTTAGGTACAGTTGTCCATGGAGTTGAGTTTTGTGTAACTACCCATTCTTACTTCCTTCTGATTGGAAAAGATGAATCATTTCATGTTTATCCTCATTATTTTGAGGATCTTTATCTTGATTCTTCCATATTCCAACATAAATCCATCTCTCTGCTCCATCCAGCATCTCCTTAAATCCTTTATCATTTAAGATCCCTCCTAGTAAAATGCCATAGATTATCAGTTCCTTTGTGAGAAACACTATACGAACATAAAGGAGTTGGTGGTCTGTCCCCAGGAGGGGACCTTTGCAATTGTTCAGAAGGCATTGTGCAGGGACTTATGTAGTAAGGTATGGATGTTTCTGGCTTTGTGTTTGTGATTTTATTTGGTGTGGATTTTCTTTAAAGGCTATTATCGTACTTGTCAGTGCACAATAATTAATGTCACTCTGAATAGAAAAAAATATGTGTGTGTATGTGTGTGTGTGGTGTGTGTGTGTTGCAGAGTCAGAGGGAATTTAATAGACATTTGGTAATTTGACTAGAATGGCTCGATATTTTTTTCTTGAAAAATGGGGTTTTAGCATAAATTTGTTTTCATAGCATATCCTGGTACAGCTTACTGCATGGCTTACGGTCCTTTCAGCTAACTTCTTGGAAGTGCCAGGTTCTATGTTGGATTTCTTATTTTTGCAATTTATTCCCTGTGACACTCCAAACAAAGATATTAAGTTGTGCTACTCTGGGGCTATCTTGATGGCTTTTTCTTACTGTCCTCTGTGCTACACCTCAGTCACTGTAGCCTGTGTTCTGTCTCTTCACCCTGCATTCCTCCTTCACCAGACAACTGGCTATAGCTCCTGCCTTCTTACCTGTGTCACAGGGAATAAATTATTCTGTTGCTTTGCAGAAAATCCCCATGAGCTTCGTGGCCTAACGCAACCAACCAGTACAACAGGTGACCCAAATATAGGGTGGATGTTCAAATTTTAAATATTTGTTTCAATAAGACACACATGGCTTCAATCCCTCTCAGAATACCCCCTATTGCGTCAAACACACTTAACCTGTCATTGCCGCTTCCTGAAGTCCTCTTTCTTGCGTGTCTCTCTGAGGTGTGATCAGACATACAGTGACTAGCGGTGCCGAGTGCCCTCCAACAGAAAGGCAGGCTCATTGAAGCACCATGGTGCGTCCTCATTCACTTTTTTCTTCATCAGCTCTGGTGCTGTGTGACTTCGGGTTCTTTCCCCAAGGTCAAAATGGCTATGAAGGTGGACATTCTAAACTGCTTTGGAAAGTGCCACGCGCAGTGGCATGCTGCAGTCCCAGAGGTCACTCGCAGCTCCTCCACAGGTGGACTTCTGCAATATGGCCTCTTACTCTGGTGTTTCACATGAGAGCGTATGTTACTCATCTCCTTCACTGCATTCTATTGATTAGCCATGAGTCACGGGTCCTGCTCCTACTTAAGTAGCAAGGATGAGTGGCCTCCACGACAGCTTGGGGGCGCTGTAGCGCCTGCCTGACCCACTCCCTGTGGCAAACTTGTGCTTCACTTGCCTTTTTTTATGTTCTAAGTTCTCTGTAATTTACTGCCCTGGCTTTGCAAACCGACTTCCCTCTTAATAAATCCCATCTATCTTTCATTTTCCCCCAATTTTTTCTTCTGTTCTATGCCTTTCATGTCATAACTTTAATTAATACAGATAGATTGTACCTAATTAGCATAGGCCTGATTCTAAAATCTTGTGCATAGAGCAGACTTAGTTTTCATTCAAGTGAAGGGTTTCTAATCTTTTTTTTCCTTAGTTTTGTTTCTGGATTGTTTTGAAAATCTGACCAAAGCTGTAGAGAGTTATTTCTCTCAGGGAGGGACACAGCTCCATATATACAACTTTGGTTTACTTTGCTGTGTAGCAGGCCCCTCAGTGCTGAAAACAATAACCACTCTCTTAGGATCATGGCCCAATGGAGATGACTTGTCTCTGGCATGACCTCTGGGACCTTAGCTGGGAAGTTGCAGACTTCTGGGGCCATCCAAATGGATGGTGCTAGAATGATCTGGAAGCTTCTCCATTTGTGTCATGCCGGGTGGCTGGGCTGGGCTGCCAAGAAAGTTGGCTCAGGCTGGCATCTGGGGCTGGCTGCTCAGAGTGGCGTCCTGTTCCAGGAGAAGGGTAGGCAGCAGACCAAGGGACGCAGCTAAAGCTGCATGACCTTTTGTGATGCAGCTGCAGAAGTCACATGACATCACTCCCGTCACATCCTCATGGGATTCAACAAACTCAAGCCCAGTCAGATTCAAAGAGAGGGGACATAGTACCTTCCTCAAAAGGGGAGGCATAAGAGATCTGTTAAAAAAAAATTAAATCACTAACTATGTAAAGCCAAACAGCACAATAATAGATTCCTAAGTTTTGAGTATTAAAAGGGACCATACAACAATGCTTTCTTTTCATCTCCCACCCATGGCACAACTCTTCTTTACTACCGTTTTGTCATCTCATGCCTGGACCACTGCAGGTGTTTCCTATTGGCTGTCATCTACTCTTTCCCTTTTCTGGTCCATTTTTCACTCTGCGGTCATAATAATTCTTCCAAAACACAAATTTGCTCCTGGACAGCCTCCATCCCTGTCTTTCCCATCCAACAAAAACCCACAGTGCCCCAGTGGTCCAACCAAAGCCTGCTTCTGGGGCCTCATGGAATGCCCACCCTTGCCCTTCCTGACTGAGCTATGACTACCTTCTTTCACTCCCTCTTTATCCTACTTTTGGCCACAGGGCGCAGAATGCTTTTCCCTGTTCTCTGTCCTTGGTTAACCTCTGAAAGCCACCTCTTCTGTGATGTGTTTTCTCACTTCCTTGATCTGGTCACATCTTCCTATTGTGTGCTTTTAAGGACTCTGTGTCTTTCATCTATCACATTTACCATTTTTACATTGTGCTAGTGTTTGCTTTATATTCATATTTGTCATAGGATGTGAGTTCCATGATGCCGGAGACGGGCGTATGGTTTTTCCTTAAGGCACTGCTAAAATTAAATGTGGCCTAAATAGACATAGAAACATGGACAAAAGGAAGAGAGCCATGAAAAGAAGGAAGTTGGAAATGAATTAATCTACAGCACATACCTCTGAGTACTTCTAGCAATGGGGAAATTGCTAATTTTTAGGTGGCCCATTCTGTATTGCACAGTTGTATAATTAGAGCTGTGTCTCCTTTATCGTTAAGGTATCATCTTCCTCTTTTTTTCTTAATAATTTTATTGAAGAACAAATAGCAATGAGACAGTTTCAAATCAAATTAGTAGAACAGATTCAATAATTAATACATATTTTGTTTTCTTAGTGGTTATTTGTTGTACAAGGTGCAGACGTGATATTCTATTTACAAACACTATTAGAGCAGATGCCTCTATTCACTGAATTGAGAGAATGTAGCTGTATACCTGTTTTTTTCTTTTAAAGCTGATTTATAGTACAGTTTCAATAATTAATATTTTTTACATTGCTATCTTCCTAGTGGTTATCCATAGTACAAGAAGCAGACAGGATATCCTGTCCAAACACTATTAGTGCAAATCTTTCTTCTCATAGAATTACATAAAAGTAGCTGCATATTTATCCTAACTGTTCTGTATATACAAATGCAGAATGGTCCTTCCTTTGTATCCCCTTTTTTTTTGTTTCGTCCTGTCAGAGATAGGTATTCTATTGGCATTCAATTATTGTAGGTGCTTGAATTCAGCGAAATACTCCAGCACAGCACAGCAGTCCACGATAGTAGCGGGTTATCCACAGAAGTTGTTGACTAGAGCCATTTTACAGCTCAGCATATTATTATGGCTTTACTTTATATACCCCACTTTCATGCTTTTCTGCTGGATGGTGAAGACCACATCTTCCTCTTTGTAATCTCAGCCCGGTGCTGTTGCTAAATCATGTCTTCAGCCCCTTTTCTGTATGTTATTATCAGTCAGCCTTTGTCACCATTTTCACTGACATGGTGCCAAGCACAGTAGAGAAGGTCAACCAACATTGGTATCTATGTACATTGCGTAATGCTCAAACCATGTCCATGTCAGATGCAAACATTTGTCCATGTGTGTTTGGGGCCTCTCGTTTTTCCTTAAAACAGTCCTGTGGATTTCATAAGGCACTGAAGACAGTGTGCTTATCTTCATCAATACAGTCAGTCTCCAGCTGGCAAACCAACTCCTTCATAAGTTGGATTCTTTTTCTAAATCCTACAAAGTGAGTCTGACACAAACATACAATGTGCAGCATCAAAAACCACTTCCACATCATCACTGATTTTCCCGTTGCTGCGTACGTGCTGTTCTCTGATTGAGCTCTGTGTTATTACGCACTGCTGCACTGTAGAGTAAGCACACAGCAGCACAACTGTGACAATGCCTAGCGACACCCAAGCTACTTCCATCATTATACATCTATGTAATGTGAGGCCCGCTGGTGTCCGTGAAAGTCTACAACTCAAATGCATGTAGGTAGAGGAATTACTGCAAGTAGCTTTTTCTACATAGTTCAATAAAACTGATCCTTCAGCGTGCTTTGCCTTGTCAGCCATGGAGTTTTGGGTACCAAAAGCCACCAGAGATTTCACAACAGTGTAGACCAGATCCTCTCTTCATAAATTGCTCTCCTCTTCATGTGTGAAGAATCTCTTTTAGTATCATAGACTAATATGTACTGATTGTTTTTTTATTTCTTACATGATACTAAAAATTGCACATATTAATGTAGCATCATGTGATGTTTTGGTACATGTATACATTGTGTAATGCTCGAACCTGGGTACACAGATTTGTTTCTTTAACATTTATCATTTTCTTTATGGTGAAAATTTTCAAAATCTTTTTTCTTAAATCCACAGTACATGATTGTTATTCTCTGGTCTCCCTACTGTGTCATGGCTTAGTGGCTTCTCTCTAAGTTAGTATCACTGATCAACATTTTCCCATCTCTACCCTTATTGTCCCTGGCTTTTAGTAACCACCAGTCCACTCTGCTTCCATAGGATGTATTGATTTCTTTGGGGAAGGGTGAAGCTTTCTCTTTTTAACTTAAAAGAGAAAAAAAATAAAGGTGATACAGAACTTCAAAACAAGATGATTGGAAATTAACGATGGTTATGATATTGTGTATTGTTACCTTCAAAGTAGATGAAAATGTCTGCCTTAAGATGTCATGCTCTGGGAAGTGGTGTTATAATTTGTGTCTAGGTGTTCCCCCAAAGCTTCATGAAATCATAGGATTTTTTTAGAGATAGTTAAATCTAGAGTATGTGACTGATTTGTAGTGCAATGCTTGGATTAAGTATTCTGAGATTAGGAGTGTAAGTGCTACACTTGCCTAGTGAGTAGTCTAGGTACAATAAAAAAGGCCAAAAGAGGCTTATATGTCCCTCTTTCTCTCTCCTTGCTTGTTGCTTTTGCTGTTTTTCCACTGTCATGAATTATTGTCCCTCTGCCATGTGACAGTCTGCCTCAGAGCCACTGATTATGGGCTGAAACCTCTACAGATTGTGAGCTAAATAAACTCATCTTCATTAAAAAAAAAAAAAAAAGATGTCATGATTAGAATTCACTCCTGCTCTGGGCAGGGCAGAGGACAGTGGACTTGAGCCTCTTTTTAAAATTTTCTTTTTAGTGTATGATGACAATACACAACAGCTGTTTGTCTGAGCGGGGGCTACACATGTCTGTAATACACCTGGGTCAGTTTTCATCGCCTTCGCTCCCTTTCCCTTCCCTCCTCCATCCCCTGATCTCCTGCTCCATCGCCAAAATGTCTGCTTTCTTGTTTCCCACCATTTCTCATTTATTTGTTTTTATTTTAGTTACTCATATGAGAGAAAACTATGCAATATTTAATGTGACCTTCTTGAAAATCAACTGCTTTTTAACACTGCAGCCTGTAATGGTGGTTGTCAGGGGCACAAGAAGGAGAGAGACAGACAGACAGACAGACAGACACAGTGAGGCAGAGATGGACAGAGAGAGACAGAGACAGAAATGGACAGAGAGAGACAGAGAGAGGGATACAGAGTTGGACAGAGAGAGGGAGAGGGAGGGGGGAGAGAGAGAGAGAGAGAGAGAGAACTGAAGAGTGACCAGGAAAAAGGCTCTAGGAATACCAGCTCTAATTTTATTTTATTTTATTTATTTATTTATTTAAATTCCTTTATTTATTACAGTGTCTCGCTACACATCATGGATTCTTTTTTCGCGGGGGTGGGGTGTGAGCTCAGCCGGCCCTGCGGGGAGGGGCTGGCATGGCATGTGGTGCTGGGGCTCGAGCCGCGGTCCCTGGGAGGTGCTCTAGACCGCTGAGCTATCTTGCCAGCCCTATTTTTTTATAATAATGATATGCTTTGCCTTTTAAAATATCAAACTATGTGATTAATATTAATTTTTCAAAGAGAATACAACTAATACAATGAAAATATTAGAAATGATTCACAATTTCACTAAACAATTTGATTGGAATTCAACAATAGTTCTTACATTTCATGTTGCTTTTTTTTCAAAGCTGATTAGCAGGACAGTTTCAGTAATTAGTACATTGCATATGGTTGTCTTCATAGTGGTTATTCGTAGTACAAGATACAGACATGATATCCTGTCCGATTAAAGACCCAGTCCAGAAATGGGCATCTAAGATGAGCACATGCTTCTCAGAGGACAAAATTATAGAAGTAAATAAATATATGAAAAAAATGCTCCCCATCACTAGCCATCTGTGAAATGCAAATTAAAACAACACTGAGATACCATCTCACTCCAGAAAGAATGGCTATTATAAGGAAATCAACCAATGACAAATGTTGGAGAGGCTGTGGGGAAAGAAAGACCCTTCTGCACTGCTGGTGGGAATGTAGACTGGTACAATAATTATAGAAATCAGTGTGGCGACTCCTTAAAAACTAGGACTGGAAATCCCATTCAAAATTCCTCTGGAATTTTCCCAGAGGAACTGAAAACATCATATCATAATGATATATGTGCACCTATGTTTATAGCAGCACAATTTGTGATAGCCAAACTTGGAAACAACCAAAATACCTGCCACCTGAGGAATGGATGAAAAAGATGTGGTATTTTTACAAAATGGAGTATTATTCAGTTATAAAGAATGATAAGCTCAAAGCCATTATATTTAAGTGGATGCCACTTGAAGATATACTCATAAGTGAAATAAATCAGACATACATCTAATTCTAAGCTGAACAAAAGCTAAATGAATATTTGTTTCATTATTTATTGTTTATATAATATATGCTCTATACTATTTTCAATGCTTAAAATACTTCTCTAATTTCAGGGTAAAAAAATTTTAAGTAGCCCCAAATTTTGTCATTTCCTTGCTAGTCTATATTACTGTTCTAGCTCATAAAGAACTCTGATCCACTCTACCTCCAGGAAACACAGCTGCTCTCCCAGGGAAGCTCTCCACCCCTCTTATGCCTGTCTAGGCAAATTTGGGATTGAGGGTGAGCCTTTATATTTAAACCTAAGCTTGGGCCTAGCCCTAATTTAAATGTCCTAGCTCTGAAGTGACATTTGTCATTTCTGTTTCCAACTCACTGGCTCTAGCCAGCCACAGAGATGTCTGTCCCAGCTCAGTCATGGAGTTTCAAAGTTTTTGTGTGCTCAGAGATGCAGAGACAGAATTATTTGGTGAATAGATTAATGACTATCATGGAATAAATACAGCACTTGTCAAAATTGTTGCTAGAACCGTGTCTTCAGGAGGTCTTTGAAATAAAACACTGGCCTCTGGTTGAGAAAGACCAAGGTCCAATGCAAAGGAATCCACCGATAATTGTCTTTCTGTACTTCAACATATGTTTCAGCAGCCTCGTTTGGTTGTGGCGAGGCTGTTGACTAGAGCTCTGCCTGAGATGACCAGTAACCTGATAGCCTGCTTGTAGGGTTTTTGTGAACAACTTTGCGAGGCCCCTTGCTGAAGACAGGCTGTTTGCTCTGTCCATCCCCTGTAAGTTACAAGCCCATTCATCTGAAACAAGACAGATTTGTTTTGGATCCCTGAGTCATGCCCGTGGCAGGATCTGTCTCGGTGAAATGACAAAGGGAGAAATCCTGCATAAATTTCGCCAAATATTCAAGTAATCAAAACAGATTCTAGAGTGTATTTTGAAAACACTCAAGCACAAAACTACGTGAATGTTATATTTGCTCACATGCACAGAAAGACGTGATTGCATGCACATGCAGCATAACTCTGAAGCCGCTGAGGAGATCAACAACATGAATAGGAAGGACTGGACATGAAAGAGCATCCACCTTCCATGTGAAACTGCACCTAGCCGAAGACAAGTGCCCCCTTAGGCTGCACAGCCTGACGCAGAAGCACAGTTTTCATTGCCAACCCAAAGTGGTTTTCAAGGGCCAGTGAGATAGCTCAGCAGACTAAGTGCCTGCTTTGGCAAGTGCAGGGACAAGGGTTCGATCCTTGGTACCACATGCTGTGCCAGCCCTGCCCTCAAGTACACTGAGCCAGCAACTGAGTCCTGGCGTGGTGGCACATGCCTGTAATCCCAGCGCTAGGGAGGCTGAAAACAGGAGGATCACTATGAGTCTAAGCTATGTAATGAGCCCTGTACCAAATACATAAATTAAAAAAAAAAAAGAACAGAAACAGTTTTCAAGAAGGGCAGGTATTTTAATGCAGTATTGTACAATGTGCCCTTTGGTGTTCTGGAGCTGTGTGCATCTTGTCACTTGATGTCTATGTAAGAGGCTGACAGAATCCAGTGGGAGCTTTTGGCATCCCTAATCATTCAGATCTGGTTATAAGCAGCCAATCGGGCTGAGTGGAGCTGATAAGAACAGCTTTTCCAGAAGGGTTTGGTCTTGCTTACAACATGAAAGTCAATAAGACTGTTGAGAATGGGTACAATATGGGTTACACCCTGACCTGTTTGAAAAACAACTCAAGGCAAACATCTTGGGTGTCTGTAAACCTAAACAGCAGCAAAATGAAAAACAAGAACACAACAAATCAGAAAAGAAACTTTTGCATGTGTTCCCTAATTCAGAGGGAAAGACACCTTCTAACCTTACTTTTTTCAAGTCTGAACAAAAAAAAAAAAAAAAAAAAAAAAAGGAAACTGAAGCCTCTTTCAGAAAACCATTTTGGCTGTAGAGCATATTGTTTATTTGGAAAGTCCCAGGATTGCCAGTCTGCGGCTTTAGTGGCCTGTGCTGCTGCTGTTGTTGGCAGATTACATCAGGGGTCCAGTGAGGAGTAGGACCTGGCTGAGAAAAGCACGTGGAGAGAAAGGGCCGGTGCTAGGAGGAGCAAGGAGGAGCCTTTGCATCCTGACTGCTCTTGTCTCTGTTCAGTTACGTAGCTGCTGGCAAAGGACGCCCCCTCTGAACCACAGAGGCCTCCCTCATTAAATGAACGCGGGCTGGGAGCCTATAAGGACAGGCAGCTTGTCCACCTAATGCTCCGCTGCCTCCTGTGCAATTCCATCAGCTCCTCACCACAGTCTGAAAAGATGGTTAAGCGTGCTCTTTTTCTCCCTGCACGTGACACTATGCAGAGGCTCATGTAGCTCCCGGGGTCCGAAGTTGCATGTCTGCTTGGACCTCCTGACATCCCGGCTTGGCTTATTGTTCCTATCAGGTTGTTGTCGTCATGTTTTCAGCTACTTATGGTAGAGAGCTCTAGAAGCATCTTGCCTTCCCTTTTATTTTTATTTATTCATTTATGTTTTTAAAAGAGAATGATACATTTTTTTTTATTTTTCATGATTTTATTGAAGAACAAATAGCAATGAGACAGTTTCAAATTAAATTAGTAGAACAGATTCAATAATTAATACATTGCATATTGTTTTCATAGTGGTTTTATGTTGTACAAGGTACAGACATGATATTCTGTTTATAAGCACTATTAGAGCAGACACCCCTATTCAATGAATTAAGAGAATGTAGCTGTATACCTATCTTTTTTTACAAGCTGAATTATAGTACAGTTTCAATAATTAATACTTTTTACATTGTTATCTTCTTAGTGGTTATTCATAGTACAAGAAGCATCCAGGATATCCTGTCCAAACACTATTGGTGCAAATATTTCTTCTCATAGAATTACATGAAAGTACTGTGTATTTATCCTAACTATACAGTTTATACAGTCACAGAATGGTTCTTCCTTTGTATCCCTCCTTTTTTTTTTTGTTTAGTCCTGTCAGAGATGGGTATTCTATTGTCATTCAGTTATTATAGGTGCTTGAATTCAGCAAAACAATCCAACACAGTCCAGCAGTCCAGGATAGCGGTGGGTTATCCACAGAAGTTGTTGACTAGAGCCATTTACAGCATATCATTATGGCTTTATTTTGTATACCTCATTTTTATACTTTTCTGTTGGATGGTGAAGACCAAGATAAAGCAAGACCTATGTAACAAAAAGTGTAACTTTTATTTATTTATTTATTTTTTGGCAGAACCGGGGATTGAATTTAGGCCCTTGCACTTGCCAGGGAAGTACTTATTCCACTGAGCCATCTCCCCGGCTCCCCTAAAAAGTGTAACTTTTGTATCTGATGAGGTCAGTGAGTTCCCTCAGGGTTTATCCTGTATCCCTTTTATTTTTAAAGTATTACATAAGGACCCTAGTAACCAACCACCTCTGCACTATCAACCCTAAAAAAACAGCACAGAGGGGGAATCATCTGGCAGGATGAATGAAATTCCCGGCTTCCTTAGGATTTCCTTCCTTCGGCCCTTTCTCTGGGAGCTGTGCGCCAGCCTCCCTGCCTTCCTCCCCTGGTCTCACACATTAGTGCTGATGCCTCTGGTCTCTGCAGGTTCTTAGAGTGACACCCAGCTTCCTGAGTGGTGTCTCCCGTCTTGGGTTTGAGTGTGACTCATTGTTGCTTCTGAATCTGCCAAAGCCAAAAGAAATCTTTGCTTTTTGATACAGCATGGATGATGGCATCAGGAGTCTTTTTAAATCTAAGAAGAAAAATGTGTCTCGTTGGAGTCATCTTTCCAAACATAGGCAACCTCAGATATTTTTCTGGGGACATAATAGGGACCTAAAAGAGCCATTCACGCTCAGACGCATAGTTCTTTTTCAGCGTCATGATTTTAGGTTTTTGGGTGAGGTCTGCTTTGGGGGAATTGGTCATGGCAGGTTGGTAAGCACATCTGTGTTGGATTGTCTAGGGTCTGAGCGCTGTAATGCAAGCCTCATAGGTAGTGCAACTACTGTAAGACAAAAAGAAAACGAATAGCTTGAGCATTTTTCTTAAGCGTGCCTCATCAGAGTGTTCTTCTCCCGAACCTTGCCCTGTGTGGTCACTGCAACGTGGGTGTTCTGTAATTATTTAATTTGCTATTTGAATTGTTTGGGGGTCCTTCTGCGATGGGCAGAGTCTGCTATGGCCTAGGTGGCATCTGTCTGGCCCACCCGTCAGCGTCCACGCCTGCCCCTTGCAGCCACTTCCTGACTCCGTCTCACTGCAATGCTTTGTTTCTTAGGAACAGACCATCTACAGCTTCGTGTCACCCCGACCCCAGAGTCATTTCCTCACCAGAAGTTGCTACCAATTTCACCAACATGGCCTTTCTCAGAAGTCAAGTCTTCTTTGGCAGCAGACAGAGTCAAGACTGTGCTGGGACAGTCTCTTGACAACACAAGCTTGTTGCAGTTGGCCCGGACACCTCTGCCTAAGATACAGCGAAAGACCAGGGCTCAGGGGGATTTCTCTTCTTCTCTTTACCAAGGAAGGGAACACAGTGCCTCTCTGGAACCATCCAAGGATTCCACCAAGTCCCTGGTCCAACCAAGGCCTCAGTGGGAAAGAGAAGTGGCGGATATGTCAGGTTTGCCTCTTGCCAGCATGCTCCCCCCATTGTCCGCAGTCCCATTGGGGACCTCGAGTTCCATGCCCCCATCTCAGCTACCCATAAGGACTTCCTCCCTAAAGCATCCCCCATGGTCAGACAGTCTCCCGTTCTTCCTTCTTCCACCTTCATCCTCTTCATTGGCTGTTCACTCACCTCATCCCACCACCTTCTCTAAGCCAGCAGAGTCCCTCACCAAAGTGCCATTGGTCCCCGCTGTAGTGCAAGCTGTTGTCTCTTCAGGTCCGAAGGTAGCCAGTTCCCTGAGCTCATTTTCTGATAAGATGAACCATACTCCATCCCAAACTACCCAGGATTTCACAAGTGTCCCTCATCTAGGTTTCTCAGGATCCTCAACAAAGCAGCACTCTGAGCTGTCCCCAGCTGAGGGTTCCTTGTCAGCAGGCTCACACATACCTAGGGTTTTGAGCTCCAGGGCAGAACTGACCCAGCTGTCTCCCACTCCCTTTGCACCTGGAGGTCTTCTGCTCCCAGGTGGAACCCCCTCATGGCCCATGTTGGAAGTGGCTTCAAGTCGTGCATCCACCCAGCCAGTGCACAGGGCAGGGGTTAAAAAAGTGCACATCGGGGTGCCCTTGCCAGCTTTGAAGAGTGCAGCAGAGGCTGTGCCTTCATTTTTCCAGACTGCACAATCAGTGGCTATAGAAATGAGCAGCAAAAAGCTAGCCCCTGCTTCTCCTGCAAATGGCTCCGCTAACCCACCGCATTTGTCAGCAGCTCCAGAGAATTCCAGAGGGCCTGTGGTTTCTGCAGAGCACACATCCTCCTCGTGGGTGCCTCCTCCTCTGCCTTTCACCACACCAGGTCAAGGAAAAGCCATCCCTTCTGGGGAGGTTCCTACATCAGCACCGAACAGGACAATTGAGCTTCCCTACTCTGTCCTACAGCCCACAGGAAGTCATGCCTCCCCATCCCCTGTGCCAGAAATGCCCCCTCCTCAAAAAGAAAATAAAGATGTACCCCCTTTTCCTGCAGCCACACACCTGCTCCCCTTGAGCAGGTTTCATCTTTCCACAAAGAAGATCTTGCCCCTGCAGAAGGACAGTGAGGCAGCTGTTTTAAAGGAAAATGAAATGGCAAGTGTGACGCTTCCTCTCCAGGCCTTTCCAAGTAAAGAAGTTTCGAGACTTCACACTGTAAATGGATTCACTTCTGATTTTAGCATTGGTCCCATTTCATCTCCTGTCATTACAACACCAAGAACAAATATCCTTTCATCTGGATCACCGTTGCCTTCCATGCCTGCCATTCAAACCACCCAGCTGGTTTCCCCGTCTCCTGGCTTTTCCAGCACTGAGCCAGAGAATTTCGCAGCTGCTATGGATCACTCTGATTTGCCAGCTTCAGCTTCCAAGCAGGTGACAGCAGCATTTCCCTCCTCCTCTGATGTCTCTGATTTCTCAACAATGGGAGACATGAACAAGCCAGCAACCGCAGATGTTTTCCGGAGTTCTCTTTCAGCGCAAACTGGACCCTTTTCCACACAATCAACAATATCTGGCTTGCAGCACCAAACAAATTATGATTTAAGTGGCCATGTGGTTAACTCCACAAGTTGGGACATTCATTCAGCTTCAGCTCCTCTTCCCAGTGGTTTATTTTCAGCTGCCAGCGCAATAAAATCTCAGGATTTCAAAGATATTGTTGGGCAGTCAGTCACTGCAGAACGTTTTAATGTTCAGGATCTCGTCCTAGGCCCAAGCACCTACCAGCCTGTAGGACAGTCAGATGTGGCCATGGTTGGGAATCCTACAGACCTCTGGCCCACAAGCCATAACAGCTATTCCAGAGTTTTCCAAACAGAGAAGATGGATTATTACCCATCTTCAAGTCAACATTCTTTGTCAAGTCCCCATTTACGGATGCCCACACAGCCAACCCATCCTCTTTGGCTAACCTGGCTCAGGCTATCTTCTATGGCTAGCCTTCAAGAAATGCTTTCAGATGGAACAGATACAGGTCCCCACATTTCCAGTGACATTTATCTATCACATGGGATCAATGCTTCCACACCACTCAAGAGCATCCTGGGATATCATTCAGCTGCTGAGTCTTCTAAATCCACCAGTGCCTTTCCCAGGACCCCCTCCAGAGTGCTGCGAGCTTCTCAGCGCCCCAAGAAATGGACAGGTGCAGCCACTAATGCAGATAGTTTGTTTCCTGGTACCCAAAAAACAGGTATGACCGCTTTCATGGCCAAAGCATCCTCAAGCTCAACACAGAAATCCAGCTTTCAGGAGCGAGCTAGCAGCCCCCAATAGGCATGGCATTGGTCCTCTTCCTGCTTCGTTGTTTGGAAGTATTCAGAATGTGTGTCCTTATTAGCAACTACAGCTTTGCTATAAGTGGTATTCTCATTACGGTTAACTGATTTAACAAGTCATATTGCCCGAGTGCTCCCATTGCAAGCCCAGAGTGCAGAGTTTCACAGGCTAACGCACTTATATGTTATGTCCACTCGTCACCAGGACAAAGGCTGAGTGCCTTCTGGGCCAGTGATAAGCTTTGCTTTTTCTCTCTTTGCAGTGGACTTCTCAGTGTCACCCAAGATAGAGCCAACTGCAGCCACCGCTGCCGCGTTGCTTCCGAGGAAGTCGAGTCCACCGGCCCTATCAGCAGCCTTGGTTGCTAAGGGCACCAGCAGCAGTGGCTTAGCCAAGAGCGGTTTGACTACTGCCCTAGCTAGCAATGTCACCAACAAGGCAGCATCTGATCCAAAGGCGACTGCAGGGACTATCCACACTGCCTTCCCATTCACACCCACCTACATGTTTGCCAGAACAGCACACGCCATGAGCACACACGCAGCCATGCAGGGGAATGCGGGCACTGCCTCTGGCCTGTTGTCCACCACGCACCTCCCCAGGAAACCACAAGCCATGCACACCAGCCTCCCAAACCCCACCAAGCCAGAGATGCCCAGAGCATCCACCCCTCGCCCACTGACATCCATCACAGCGTCCGTGAGGGCCACCCACTTGCCATCTCTGCAGGCAGAAAATACGGATGCTGTTCTTCCTGCCGCGTCCACTGCAATGGTCACGACCGGCAAGATGGCATCCAACTTGGAGTGTCAGATGTCCAGTAAGCTCCTGGTGAAGACAGGTGAGAGGGCACTGTCCTTCTGGTTTGACTTGAAAGCAGTCAGCCTGGTCTTGGAGATGCAGCTGAATTACTTCTGTTTTAGGTCAGGGGTTCTCAAACAGGGATGACCTCACCCACTCCCCTCCAGGAGACATTTGGCCATATCGGGACACTTGGTTGTCACATTTGAGTAAAGGGGTGACCCTGGAAATTAGTGAGAAACTGATAGACATTCACAAATGCATGGGAGAGCCCTCAAAAGAAAAGAATAATCCAGCCCCAAATAATCCAATCTGCCAACAGAGAAACCTTGCTGTTTATCAAGTTTCAGAGGAGAGGAGCAGGCTTCGGTGATTCTAGATGATTCTAGATCTAGGTTCAGTCCTGACATCAAAGGACCCCATCGGAGTCATGGTCCCTCTACTGGGTGGTTTAAGAATGCCAGTGCATATTCTATTTTATCTGTAGAATGAATGAATCAGTGATGTTTCCAATCAATAAATAATGTGCTTCATTTAATAGAAAATGATGGAACATGCAATTGAATTCAGACAGGGCTTCTCAATCAACAGATACTATGGAACACAAGATGGGATCCTCTGGCTTCTCTGGCTGTTAGAGAGGAGATGTTTTTAAAAGAAAATGTGGGTAGGCAGCATTAGAACCACGAGCAAAGCAGGACACTCATTTTCACCCCAGTCCCTAGTGGCAGCAAAGCAGGCCTCGAGTGCACAGGGTGCTTTTAATAGTGTGGTAGTGTTTGCTATAAAAAGCATTAGGCGGATTATTTGGAAGAGCACGCCAGCATTGAATGCTCCCATCCCGCCTTCCTCCTCACCCCAGAAAGAATGAGGTGAAATTCTATCTCGAGACACATCCTTGTCTAAAACGGGAAATTGTGCGACTAGGCAGAGGAGAAAGTACAGAATCTCTTTCTGTTTCTTAAGGAATTGTACCATCTGGCTTTCCACTCTCCCTCCCCTCCTCCTAGATCCACACCTTCTCCCTGCGGGGCAAAGAGCCCAGCCCTCCAGCCTGCCCTGTGCAGAAACATCGTGCTCCTCTTTCCCTCACCTCCTCCCAGCCCCTAACTATATCCAGCGACTCAAAAGTTCCTTCCACTTCTCCCGCCCAGACACTCCTCTCTGCCCTGGTTCCCACTGCCACGTCCTGCGGGCGCACAGTTACCACTGCTCACCTATTTCTCTGCGACAGCAGCCATTTTTATTTCTCCCCCATCACTTCTCCCCCACACCACTCAGTGGTTCTCTAGCCCACAGTCAAGGAAACCCAGAATGCATTGCTTTGCTGAAAACTCATTGCCCACTGCCCTCAGGACAAGCCTGACCAAGTCCACTGACACATTACGCCTCTCTTTGCACTCAGCATTCCCTGTGCTAGGAGCTGGAGGGCGGAGGCATTCCCTTCTCTTGACCCGCTCACACTTACTAGCCTGGGAACTCAGCTGAAGCATCCAGCCCCACGGGGAATCAATTTCCCATAACAGCCTCTCAGCCAACTCAGGACTGGATGTTCTGCTTAGGAGCTCTGACTGTGTTCTGGGCTTCCCTTCCAATAGCGTGGTTCATGTTGGATCCCGGATGCCTGGCCTGCATCCCTCATCTCCATCGCTGCCTGTGTATGAGGTGGGGCTGCCCCGCCAAGACCTAGGGTTGATATGGGCTGCAGCACCATGCTCCGGACCTAAGTAGGCTGTGAGTGGACGATGTCTGACTTAGTCACTTAACCACTGTGGGACAAGATATCTAACACCTGCAACTTAAAGGAGGCGATGCGCATTTTGGCTTATGGTTTCAGTTGCCAGGGAAGAAACAGGATGGCAGAGGGGCACGATAGAGGAATAGGTGCTCAGCCCATGCAGCCAGGAAGCAGAGCGTGAAGAGAGGAGCTGGGGACCAGAATACATCCTTCCAGGTCATCCCCCCCACCAGTGACCCACTTCCACCTAGGCCTCCCCTCCTAACAGTACGTTCGGCTACTGAACTCATTTGTGGATGAATCCGCTGATGAGTGCAGCGCCCCCCTCGTGATCCAGGAGAGTGGGGGTGGGGTGCATTTCAGATATAAACTGTAACAGATGGTGTCAGAGGAACTGCACTGCATACAGACCTCCCCAGGGCAGGCACTGGCTTTCAAGGTCAGAGGCAGCTTGGGTCAGAAATGAAGTACCATCCAGCTCTTGGTCCACGAGGGTCACACACGTGGCTTAGCCTTCTTACCTAGCGACCTCAGCAGGACCAACAGGGCTGCTATCTGTGCCCGAGGTCTCGTGGGTGGGCCTTTGCTTAGCAGCTCTGAGCAGAATTTGCAGGGGCGGTGGCCAGGAGGAGAGAGGGTTCATGCATCATGAGCTTCGCGCCTCACCCTCACTGCTGCGCTTCTGTTTCACCTCACAGTCCTGTTTCTGACGCAAAGGAGAATGCAGAGCAGTGAATCCTTGAAGTTCAGTGTAGCCAGAGGACTCACACAGGCCCTTCGCAAGGCTTTCCACCAGACCGACGTGACGGCGCACGTAAGCTCCTCACCTGATTGCGATCCCCCCGGGGTTCAGAGAGCCTTTAGCTGCTTTTCTTCCTTCCTAGGTCCCACCGCGGAGGTCAAACCTTTCCTCACTTTGATAAACAGCTGAGACGTTGTGGCTGATTAAAAAGATGATATTTTGAAATGGGAATTGAGACTACTTGCCATTTGTCTTTCTTTTCTTTTTAAAGCTTGGATATACTGATGAAACCATCCCACAATCCCATCATTTGGGGAGAGTATATAACATTGTCCTTGTAACCACTAGCAGTTGTCCACTGCTTTTTCTTTTATCTTCTACACCACTATAAATCAGGATTTACTTCTGGACATCCAAAACTTATTTTGACTTGTCAGCTGATTCTAGCTTTGCCTGAAAGGCCAGCCATAGACAAAGAAGTCAACATTGTGTTTTCCTCCAAATTCTTTTATGTCAAATGCTGTTTAATAACCGCTGGCTGGTTTGCATGGCCTAACCAAGTGACGGAGGCTTTCTTTGATACTCTCTTGGTTTGATTCCAAGTGTTCAAGCAGGAAAAACAACCGGCAGTCAATGGATTTTCTTTTGTACCACTTAAAAAAAATACTGTTTTGTCTTCTCTGTAATGTTGTGCTCCATAGCCACGTTCAGTGTGGCTGACCCCCCCACCACGCGAGGACTAAAAATGAGCCTTGGCACATGGCCACTTTATGGTTACTATCAATCTCTCACAATCCTAAAAGAAGAAAGGGAAAGGGGATTTAAAAAAAAAAGAATAAAAAGAAATGTACTCCGTAAGAGGCTTCGGTGGTTCCTGCACCAGACACTTGACTTGGAAGTTGAAACTGTGAGTGCTCCCGTGTAGTCACCTGAAGCCGTTTTCTGTCAACTTCTTCTCCAACCCTTGGACAGCTTTGGTCTCTTCTGCCCATCATACGGACCACTGTAAAAGTTAGCACTTTCTTCTCCTCTCCATTGCCTTGCTTTTTAAAATTTAAACACATTTCTCTTTCTTGAAGGGATATTAGATGTGATGACTGTAAACAGACACCCAAATGATGGGCCATGAGAATAGAAGCCAAATGGCTTGTTCAATTCAAGCTGGATGTTGTTTTCTTTTTTGGGGATGGGGAGAAGGCTCTACATGGTGTTTAGGGTCTCACTACTAGATCGGACTCA